>CAODLS010659282.1:0-12867 GCA_948243855.1 Flueggea neowawraea | reverse complement strand
GTGAGGAGGCATTTTGGTTAGTCATGCCTATTGTTCGGGCTTCTGTTATTTTGTAGAGCTCCTTACCAGATTACTGTAGGGTGTTGGGGTTGTATGTATACTCTGATATATTTGTTGTATTTGATTTCACCAGAGTATATGGTTTATATACATTTGATCTATATTTATTTATTGAGTTATACATAGATTGTTTTAATTATAAAAATATTTTTCCAATAAATTTTTTGGAAATTAAACGATGGATAAAATTTTGAACCTCTGAAAGGCTTTTGCGGGATGGGCCGGGCTTCCATAGACGGTCCACCTAGTACGCCGGTCACGGTCCTGGGAAAGGATCGTGACAAATGACATTCATGGATTTGATGAACAGGCTGTTTAGACCATATTTGGATCGGTTTGTGATTATCTTCATCGATGACATTGTAATATAGTCGAGGGGTAGGGAAGAGCACGATGACCATGTGAGGTCAGCACTGCAGAATTTACGATAACATTAGCTTTACGCTAAGTTCTTAAAGTGCAAATTATGGCTCGAACAAGTGGCGTTTCTTGGACACGTGGTGTCAAGAGAGGACATTATGGTAGACCCAAAGAAAATAGAGGCAATACTCCATTGGGAGAGGCCTAGGACTACTATGGAGATTCAAAATTTCCTTGGTTTAGCCAGGTATTATAGGAGGTTTATCCAAGATTTTTCTAGGATTGCAGCTCCTATGACTCGGTTAACTCAGAAGGGAGTTAAGTTTTTTAGTTTGATAGATGTGAGGAAAGCTTTCAAAAGTTGAAGGAATGTTTGACTAGTGTGCTAATGTTGGTACTACCATCGTTTTCTGGAGTTTTACGGTGTATTATGATGCCCCGAGAGTTGGCCTAGGTTGTGTATTAATGCAACATAGTAAAGTAATTGCATATGCCTCGAGGCAACTTAAGAGGCATGAACAGAACTATCTGACGTACTACTTGGAGTTAGCAGCAGTGGTGTTTACACTCAAGATCTAGAGGCATTATCTATACGGAGAGACCTTTGAGATTTTCACATATCATAAGAGTCTAAAGTACATTTTTGGGCAGCGAGACCTGAACTTGAGGCAGAGATGTTGGCTAGAGTTGATAAAGGATTATGATTGCACCATATCATATCATTTTGGCAATGCTAATGTGGTTACCGATGCTTTAAGTAAGAAATCGGTGGGTCGTTAACTCATATTTCTGTTAAGAGATGACTTACAGTTTGACGACTTGGCAGCGTCTGGTAGAGTCTTGAGTAGAGCTACAGTTTCATGACTCAGGGATATTGTTTGGTCATATGGAAGCAAAACCTATACTGTTGGATCGGATTAAGGAGGCTCAGACGGAAGATTCTGAGATTCAGGATCTAATCGAGAAGGTTAAGTCTTTTAATGTGTTTGGGTTTAGTGTTGACGATTTTGAAGTCCTTTGGTTTTGACTGAGGTTGTGTGTACCATCTTCATGTGGTTTATGTGAGGATATTATGACTGAGGGTCATAGTTCTGCATATTTTGTACATCCATGATACATTAAGATGTATCGAGATCTTCAAGAGTCCTATTGGTGGCCAGGAATGAAGAAGGACATTAGTGAGTTTGTTACTCGGTGTTTGATCTGTCAGCATGTTAAGTTTGAGCACTAGCGTCCTTCTGGATTATTGCAGTAGATGCCCCTTCCAGAGTGGAAATGGGATCGCATCACTATGGATTTCGTAGTTGGCTTACCGATGACGCCTTCTGGGTATGACACCATCTGGGTTATCGTTGATCGATTGACTAAATCAACACATTTTCTTCATGTCAAGACGACATATGAAGCGACACGTCTAGCAAAGCTTTATGTAGACAGAATTGTATGCTTGCATGGTGTGCCAATCTATATAGTGTCCCACAGAGGACCTCAGTTTACTTGACTAGATTTGGGTACTTGACTAGATTTTAGCACTGCTTTCCATCCGCAGACCGATGGTCAGTTCGAGCACACAATTCAAACTCTGGAGGATATGTGGACAGCGTGCGTTGTAGATTTTGGTGGGAGTTAGGATTCTCACTTGACATTGGTAGAGTTTGCATATAATAACTTATACCATTCGAGTATCAAAATGGCTTCTTATGAGGCTTTATATGGTAGGAAATGCAGATCACCTCTTTGTTAGGCTGAGGCAGGTGAGAGAGAGCTTTTGGGGGCCATATCTTATTTTGGAGAATAAAGAAAAATTCAGACTGATTCAGCAGCAGATTCAAGCTGCTCACAGTTGTTAGAAGAGTTACGCTGACTCAAAGTGTAAACATTTGGAGTTTTCAGCTGGTGACCATGTATTAAGGTATCACCGATGAAAGGTGTTATGAGATTTGGTAAGAAGGACAAGTTGAGCCCTAGATACATTGGTCCATTTGAGATCCTAGGCCATGTTGGGGTCGTTGCATATGAGTTGGCACTACCACCTTAGTTTTCTTCTGTTCATCTAGTGTTACATATTTCTCTTCTGAGGAAGTATGTTCCTGATCTGTCGCATGTTTTGGCACCGCAATCAGTTGAGCTCAGGTCAAATTTGTCTTATGATGAGGTTCCAATAAGAATTGTTGACCGCCAAGTCAAAAGACCCCGGAGCAAGGATATAGCTTCAGTGAAGGTGATTTGGAGACACCACTCTGTTGAGGGGGCCACTTGGAAGGCCAAGGACGAGATGCGACGTAGATATCCACAACTATTTGATTCTATTGATTTGTAGGTCAGTGTCTTCTGCTTTCTGTCTGTGCATTCTGCCTCTGTATTATGTCTCTACATTTTTTTCTACATTTCTGATACATGATTGCAGAGCTGAGTTCAAGAGAGTTATAATGTTAATAGGATTTAGTATCCAGAATTTTGGGTTAGATTATGAATTTAGCTTGATTTGGTCGGTCTGAAAATTCGAGGACCAATTTCTTTTGAGGGGAGAAATATGTAATATCCCGTTCATTCTGAATAATTATTCCGGTAATTTTTATTTTTATTTTTTTTTATTATTAATTATTAAGTTTTTATCTTGATGATCGAGAGGTTAATTTTGTGTTTTAGATGTTAATTAGGTGATTAATGAGGTTTTGGAAGTCATTAGAGTTGATTAATTAAATGGGATTTGATCAAAAATTGAAAGAAAATTTGGATTTTTCTGGGTGAGCCAAGCTATATGTCATGTGGAAGTCGTGCGTGCAGTCGTTCAGTGGTTTGCTGTGGGAAACGATGCGGCGTTTGGTCAAACTTGATTTGGTCGTCTGTGTTGCTTGGGTGTCATTCGGTGTCAACTGTGTAAATGACGTGTCGTTTGGTCAAACTTGCTTCGGTTGTCTGCGTTTCTTGGGTGTCGTTTGATGTCAACCGTGCAGCAATTTTCGTTTCTTCTTTCCTTCCTCTGTTAGAGCAGCCCATACCGTTGCCCATTTTGCCATCATTTCTGCCTTTTTAAGTCAACTCTACACCCATTTCTGTCATTCACTTCCCTCTCTCTCACTTTCGTCTCTCACTCTTCTGTCTCTCTCTTATGTCTCTCTCTCTCCCGTCTCTCTGACTGCCTGCATGTTATATGTCTTGGGTGCGAACGTTTTGGTAAAATAATTTTCTGGAAGCTACTACATATGTAGCGTGTATACTATATGGTATCTTTATGTATACGTATTCAATATATTTTTAAATTGTGACGCCTAGAGCCGGCCTGAATTTTCTTTTCCTCACTAGGGATTCTTGCCCCTTTTATTATTTTGTCTATCTTTAAACCTATTTATCAGGTGATACTTTTAATGCTCAGCAGTTGTCCGACACCTCGATCCCAGTGAGGCATTTTTTATAGTAGTGAGTGCCCTTCATCTTGACTCTACTTTTATTTTTGTTATTAGAGCTCAACATCGGGTTGTTGTTGGGTTATTGTGCTAAATTTTGTATTTTGTATTTTGGGTATTGATTTTACACTTACTCGATATTACCTTATTAAATTTATATTCATTTTATATAAATACATACTTTCAGTATAAAATGTTTTATAAATATTAAATATTGGATTAATGGATAATTTTGGGTTGAATGTCTGTATCTCCGAGGCTTGTGCGAGATGGGCCGGACTCGCTTAGACGGTTCACCTAGTACACCGGTCATGATCCATAAATGGGTCGTGAGAAAAATTTATTAAGCTAAATTTCTTAAAAGAATCGACTCCCAAAATTCACCTGACTCCAAAAATCACCTTAATAAAAGAAAACATTGGAGACCTCTAGTGGAGATCCCTAGCGACTTCTAGAGACTTACAGTAGAGACCCTAGAGTCCTTGGAGACCTTCAATGGAGACCTTTGGAGACCTTTAGAGACATCTAGTGGAGAGCTTGGAGTCTCTGGACATCTATAGAGACCTCCAGTGGAGACTCTTGGAGACCTTGAGACGTCTAGAGACATCTGGAGACTTTTTCTGCTTGATTTGATTTTCTCACAAAAAATTAATTTCTTGCGAAAATATCACGATTTCTCAAGAAAATGACATTTTTACAAATCAGTTTCTCTAATATGGTATTTTTGCAAATTAGTTTTTGATGTGTCATTTTTGAAAATTGGTATTTTATGTTGTTATAAAAGTGTATTTCTTCCCAAATTATTGACTAGTTTACGCTACTTGTCACAAAAAGAATTCGAAATTACCACCCGATGATAGTATTTTTAAATTCCGTCGATTATTTTACATAATTTAAAAAAAAAATTAATGAAAATGGTACGCCAATTTAAGCAACTGAAACAGTAATTAATCTGTACAACCTGACAGTATAAACAACAAAAATGAAAGATCGATTGATTACCTATCTCAAACACAGTATAAAACAAAAAAACTCATTGGCTAAAAGGATCGTCGATGCAAGTCATGCAGTTGAACCACAATCTTTTCGGGATTGAATTGCAGTCTTGGTGCCTACTTAGGATCGAGATCAACAACTGAAGAAAAGTTGAATTTCTTCTTCTGCTTAAGAGGGGCAGCTTTCTTTTCTGAGATAGAGAAAGAACGTAATTTTTTCTGCCTCTCTGTATCTTTTCATTGCCTAATATGTTTTGGTAAGTCTTATCCCGTTTAGGTTTTCCTACTCATAATACATAAGTGGACCCTTATTGAGCTTGCCCAACCCAATTAAGAAGTCCACAACTAAAAACTAATAATTAGTCGGGCTTGTCAGTCTTCCCGACAATTAGTGGACTCAGGTTCCATCCATTAACGTCATGGGTGGACCCGATTTTTCAACAGTAACACATGTACATGTTTTGTTAACGTCATCAAAACACGTGGGACCCACATCTATGCTGTTTATATTTATTTATATTCATTTTTTATTACAATTTCCTTAAATATATTTATTGTGTGCTTTTTTCTATTTGGTTTTGATTTTTGTTTTATTTTTATTTTAACTTAAAAAAATACATGATATATGTAAAAAAAAACTAAATGCTTTATTTTAAACACCTAAGGCCTACATTTTTAGTTTCCATCCTACTTTTATTTGGTTTCCTATAGTAGTTTTTTGTTTTATTAAATATACTGAATATGAGTTATTTTTTACTAGTTTTGTTTTTTAATTTTATTTTCAAGTAAAAAAAATCATACCGTGTGTAAAAAATGAAATCAAACAAGTGACACTCTATTTAAAAAAAAAAAGAAAACGAACTAAAAAAATAAAAAAAGTCATTATGAAAATAGAGTAAAAACTAAATATAAACAATGCTTAAACAATAAAAAATAAAAAAACAAAAATAAAATCCAAACAAAATATAAACATTAAATTTTCTAACTTTGGGAAAAGAAATTACACCGATGTAATTCTGAGAAAACAAATTGTAATTTAATTTTTAAGTTGGTGTGGCTATAAATTCGAATTTTTTTTATTGTTGTTGTTGCCTCGATAAATGAACAACAATAATAATGAATAATTGAATACTTGGGAATCATGAACGTCGCATTAAGACCTAAAAACACAGAACACGATGAGGTCGTGATGCTCTCTGGGAGAGTCTATGACGCTCAAGTAGCGATTTTGGTAGAGTAATATTGTGCATAGAGAATATTGCATACCTTGACAAGTGTTTTTCATGTCTATTTATAAGGAAGCTATTTATGAGTAAGCATCAATGTCCCATAACGTTTTCCTTAAAGACGGATTGTAACGTTTATGTTACTATTTCGTCATTAAATATATTTAATAGGCATTTTTGCTCATGCCTTATCAATTGCTCCCACTTTTTTCTTCGGATTTTCATTAGATAAGAGTAAAAGCTTTAGTGTGTTTCCTTTTGATTGAGAGTTGATTTTTGTTGCAAATAAGTCCTTCAAAATTTTGGTGATACTTCGTGAGTAATTCACAAATTTCACTAGCGTCGAGTATTTGTTGCATTTTTTATAAGGATTTTCGTTGGACTCCACTGCCAGGAGAATTACACTTTTATAACAACATAAAATACCAATTTTCAAAAATGACACCTCAAAAACTAATTTTTAAAAATGTCACATTAGAGAAACTGATTTGTATAAATGCTATTTTTGCGAGAAATCGTGAGAAATTACGATATATTGATTTTTTGCGAGAAAATCAAATCAAGCAAAAAAAAGGTCTCCAAGGGTTTCCACTGGAGGTCTGCAACGACTCTAGGATCTCCACTAGAGGTCTCTAGGGGTCTCCATTATAAGTTTCCAAGGTCTCCACTAGAGGTCCCTAGAGGTCTCGATTGGAGGTTTCCAGAGGTCTCTAGGGGTCTCTAATGGTCTCCAAGGGTCTCTTTTATTAAGGTGAATTTTGGGAGTCGATTTTTTAAAGAAATTTAGCTTAATAATTTTTTTACATATCATTTTCTAAATTATATATTTTATAAATTATTTGATTTAACCAAAAATTTTAGACAATAATAAATCTGAAAAATATTTTTTTAAGGTTTCTGAGGGTCTCCAGAACGTCATAGAGGAGAGAGGAAGTGAGGATGGCGATGGGAGGGAGGGATAACTTAGGTTCAAAAATAGGAGAGAGAGGCGATAGTAACATAGCATGTGAGAGAGCGTGAGGGAAAGACGAAGCAAGACATAAACGAAAGAGAGACAACGGTGTCGTTAGGGACGAATGAGAGAAGATGACAGGGAGAAGTAAGAGAGAGGAAAAGATAAGTGGCGTCAGAGAAGGTGAGTGATGGCGACAGTCAGAGACGGACGATAGGGGAGAGGAATGGTGGTTAGGGTTTGGGTGGAGAGGGAGAGAGAAAGAAAGAAGAACGTAGATAGAGAAACTAAAGAGAGAGAAAACAATTTGTGAAAATGAGAAGAAAAATTGGATTTTATTTGATATTGAATCTAGCATTTTAAAAAATCAAGAGTTTAAAAAAGGCATTCTTAAAAATCAAAATTAAGAGTGCTATTGTTGCAAATCAGAATTTTCAAAGTGACACGTAAGATAATTAACTCCCATTTTATTTGCTTATAAGATGATGGCCCTTCTATTTATCAACCATCAAGCCAATTGCCTTCCAGTTGCTTAAGTCCTTGCCTATGCTTCGGTCCTTTTTTTACCTTGCTACTTTCTCTTAATTTTTGTTTGCTTTGCTTTCTTTTGCCTTGTTTCTTTCCCTTTCCAGTGTCAGCTTTGTGAGAGGTAGATTGGTGTCGGTTTTTCTAAGTGTTGACGGAGGTTGTTTTGGTCACTGGTGCGAAATGAACTGATGTAACCACCTAGTTTGTGTATGCTGACTAATGTGAAAGGTGACACATCATTTTTCCTAGTAACCAGGCGACCATTCATATGGCTTCACAAAATGACATGCTGCTTAGAAGCAACAGGCTTTCACTCGTTCACCACGACCAATGACATGTTGTTCCCACAACGCAGTTGACAACCACTCGTCTATAACATCCAATGACAAACCGTCTCCGCGTTTCACCAAATGATCGTTCATCTAGCATGTTCAATAACAACCCGTTTCTGCAACGCAACGGACGACTACTCATCCGTTCCATCTAGCGACAAGCCGTTTTACCAGTATACCTACCACGTCTAATGACAATCCGTTTCTACATCACACCAGATGACTGCTAATCTATCGTTGCAAACGACAAGCCATTTTCGCGTTTACACCAGACTCACAATTGAACGATATGTCGTTCCTCACTACAACCTTCCAATTTTTTTTTCAATTACACTTCAATTTTTCTTTTTTTTTGCAAGATGTTTTAACATGTCATCATCCAACTTGTGGAGTTCATTGTTTTTGCCATCTCTTGTAGTTTACCAACTCGCCTCACGATATTCATTAACCCACTGAAATCACACCAACTCGCCTTGCAGAGTTTTCCAGCTTGCCTCACGGAGTTCAACATCTCCACTCCAGTTCATAGAGTTCACCATTTTCATCACATTATTCATCAACCCCACCACCGATGGGTGTTCATAAAGCACATTATTCATCATTCCCACTATCAGTGGGTGTTCAGGAAGGACATTATTAATCATCTTTACCACCAGTGGGTGTTCAGGAAGTAAATTACTCATCACGCCCACCACCAGTGGGCATTCATCATCTTTGCTCCATCTCACAAAATTCAACATCTCTACTCCACCTTGCAGAATTCATCATCTTCACTCCACTTTGTGGAGTTCATAATCTTCAGTCCACTTTGCAAAGTTCAACATCTCCATTCCACCATATGAAGTTAATCATCCACTCTACCTTATGGACTTTTTTGACCACTCCACCTCATGAAGTTCGTCGTCCACTCCACCTTGTGAATTTCATTATCCACTCCACCTCATGAAGCTCGTCATCCTTTCATAGAGTTCATCATCTCAACCTACCTCACTGATTTCAACAATTCCACCATGCTGGTGTTCAAGGACTTCCACTAGGTGATCATAATGAGGTTCGAGTTCTTATTAGAATCAACTGCTTTATCTACTATTCTTATTCATGTTCTTCGTCATGTGATTTTTTTTGCACAATTTGTATGTATCATTGCTCCTCAATCACATGTCCAAATGACTTTTAGGTAGGTGATATTGGTGGATATCTAGTAGTAATAGTGGTTGATCTGCTTGTTGAGGAAAAAGTGCTTTCATGACAATACCAATTGAGGTTTCACTTGCCAACGTCTTAGCTAATAAACTATTGACTGCATTCGTGACAATACCATTTGGGGTTTCACTTGCCACACGCTTAGCTAGTATATTGTCACGTGCGTTTAGGAAAATATTGTTTGGGGTTTCACTAGTCACACGTCTTAGCATTTAATCATTAGTCAGAACCCAATTTCCATAGACTTAATGGCTATATGCGATGTTCAATTTTTCATTGCATGTGTTCAACAATAAGCGCTCGGTTTCCCGCAAGCTTCATGCTCTATTGCCACAATGATTTTTATCTTTTTATCGCGCGGTGAGAGTATGATTTCCCACAAGCTTTTCTACTCACTATTTTTCATATGAGAACCCAATTTCTTACAAGCTTTTCTACTCATATACTTGTTACATGGGAGCCCAATTTGTCGCAAGTTTTTCTACTCACTTATTTTTTGCGTGAGAGCCCAATTTCTCGCAAACTACTCTACTCTTGCAGCATTTTAGCAGTTTCAAAATGGTTCATTGTGCATTGAAGAGGAGGAGCCCATGCTCAGACTCACCTTATGCTCAAGCACTTTTGATTATATGAGCCTGATTTCTTGCAGGCTCTTTTTGTTGTGTGTGGATAAGCAATTGGCTTGTCTCAACCTGTTCTATACTCACAAAATAAGTCATTTACGCAGAAAAAGAGAGATGCTATTTATTTAAAATAACAAGTTATGTAAGAGTGAGATAACAAAACTTGAAGAATTCAACTTCTTATCACTATCAGAAGTACACTCAATAATCAAAGATCAATATTCCAAGTGGCAACATGTTTAGTTGGTCTTATGTTAATCAACCTTTTTAAGCTTTATTCCTTATGTTTGGCCTTCTCTTGATGCTTCAGCATCAACAACTTAGTCCAAGTGCCCACTTCAAACCAAGTTCTTAATTTTATTGTTCAATTCTTGGCACTTTTTCGTGCAGTATCCACTCAATTGTGGTATTTCCAATACACGTCCATATTCCTTCCCAAAGCTTGGTTGGTCTTTGGAAGAAAAAGTGATGAGACCTAAGCCTCCTATCATTGCCAAGATGGTTGACCTGGACTCGTTTAGTGGAGCGTAATTTTTGAAGTATGGACCATGATGTCTTATTTAGCCTTACGACTTCTCCTTCTTTTTGTTTGGCTCCCATTGTGCTTCTCTTTCCTTCTACTTTTTCTCCTTGCCTTCTTTTCTCCTTACTATCTTCAGGATTTTGCATTGTAGAACATACTTTTTAGCACGTATAAAGAGGTCAGTCAAGGTCCTCAGTTGGTTCAGCAACATCAAATCTTGTAGCTGCACTGATCGCGCCCTTTGCAACATTACTGCTACTTCCACGCTTGGTTATAAATCATGAACCTCAAGAGTTGTGTTTTTGAGTCTATCTAGGTACTATCGAAGAGTCTCCTTCTTATTCTACCTAATGCTCAGTAAGTGCATATCATCCTTTTTCCTTTCACTGTTTATGACAAAATCGTTGATGACTTCCTTTTTGAGATGGTCAAATCAGGAGAGAGACGCCTTTTTCAATCCATTGAACTATGACCGAGCATAGTCTTTCAGTATCATGGGGAATGCACGACATATGATGGCATTCTCGCATCCATAAAGCATCATGATGGCCTCATAGTTCTGAACATATTTGTGCATGTCCTTCTTTTTTAAGAAAGTTAGCAATGTTTGTATCTTGAACTTTGGAGGAAGTGGCTTTCCCATAACCTCCCTAATGAAAAGAGTTTCCGCCTTCTATTGCTCTTCTTTTGCAGGGATCAACTTCTTCTGCTCAAGGAATTCCATGATCATCTCACACATGTATGCCGCTTTTCGAACACTCAATAAAGATTGGGGCTCCACTTCATGCTTCTTCGAAAGAACCCTAGGTTCTACCTTGCAGGTGCTCCCCACCACGTTGGGATGGTTCTCCTTTCTATGATCGACTTGAGCTTAAGGCATCGTGACGTCAAAGAGATCCTGTAGAGGTGAAGAATTTTGGTGCTCGGGAATTTGAGGAAGTTATCAATGGCTTTGTTGCAGAGCATCACATCTTTCCTGAGCTCTTCCACTTTGGGCAATTTGGGTATGTCTGCACAACATGGGTGGGAGTCGCTCCTGATGAAGGAACTGTTAAAGCAAGTTCACTATCTCACACAAAGCTTTCTAGTTTTTCTCATTCTACTTTGTAGTCAACAAGTGGAATGGTTGGGTGGCAGTTCCCAAAGCTCCTGCTCCATTGCTAACTCTTCTGGTATCCTCCTCAAAATGTCTGACTTGGTTTGAAGACATTTGCACTATGATGAATGAGTAGGTGTTGTCAGTGAACTTATTCTCGAATGTTGACGAACAAGGCTTTTTTTTTAGTTTTCCATATACGTCGCCAATTGTTGTTGCATTAGAAAATAAACAACAATAATAGTGAATACTTGGGAATCGCAAAAGTCACTTTGAGACCTAAAAACACAGAACAAGATGTGGTCAAGATGCTCCCCGGAGGAGTCTCCGATGCTCAAGTTAGTAGCGAGTTTGGTAGAATAATTGTATGTATAGAGAATATTGCATACCTTGAGAAGTATTCTTCTTGTCTATTTATAAGGTAGCAATTTATGAGTAAGCATTAACATCTCATAATGTTTTTCCTTAATGATGGATTGTAACTGTCACGACCCTTTTTCAGACCATGATCGGTATGCAAGGAAGATTATTTGTAGGAGCCCGGCCCATCTCACACAAGCCTCGAAGATCAAACATTCTATCCAACTTATTGATTAAAACCGTTATCAAAACCTTTGTAAATATAATAACAATATATACTAAAATCATACGTGTATATATATTATAATTAATACAAAATGAAATCATAATATCAGAGTATAAGTTTAAATCAAAAAGTCAAAGTAGACCCGGTAACCCAACAACATCCAGTTGTAGAGCTCTAACAAAACAAAAGGAGCCCGAACCAAGAGGGCACTCACTATTAATGGAACACATCACTAGGTGCAAGGATGTCAAACGGTTGTCGAATGCCAAAATGAGAATATGTGAAATGAGATAAGAAACATCAACAAGAAACAGAAGAAAAAGGGTAAGAATCCGTAGTGAGAAAACGACACTCCAGAGCAGCACCAGGCCTCAATAAAACTATTTTTGAAAACATTCAAAATACCAGATGCACTTATATAAGTATATATGTGTATACACGCTAATATCGAAATATAGTTCGAAAACTCATTTTGAAAACGTTCGCATCCAAAGCAAATAGTAGGCAGACATGTACATAATATATATATATATATATATATATATATAGTTTAGCTGAGGACCTGAAACTGACTAATAAATAAGTAATAGGGTGAACTCCGTGACCAAATTGATACTGAGTACGTGTGTCTAGCCAGACATACGACTACTATAAACCATGGAAACCGGGCCTTGACTGTGCTTTGGTATACCAAAGGCCACGTTTACCCAACGTAGCACAGGTGCCCCATATCGAATATATATATATATATTTATATATACCTTATATAAATATTCAAAATCTAAGACTGAATTAATTTGCAGAAAATATTTATAAACCATATAAATTGTAATACCCCGAATAATTTTTATAATTATTTTTGGGATAATTATATTTGGAGTAATTATTTTGAATAATTATTGGTGGATAATTAGTTTTGGGAATAATTATTTTTGGATAATTATTTTTAATAAATTTGGGTAAAAAATTTGAAATA
>CAODLS010659238.1:0-19484 GCA_948243855.1 Flueggea neowawraea | reverse complement strand
GTGTTTGAACCCACCAAATGCAGCATTTTTTATTCAAATGGTGATGTTTTATTCATTAGTTTTAGATAAAATAATATTTATTTTGTTGATTTATTTGATTATAAAGCCTTCAATGAAAAATGCCTAGTTGTTGTAAACAATGATGATTGGTTGTGACATAAGAGATTAGGACGTGCTAGTATGCATATGATCTCAAAATTGAGCAAGCATGATTTATTCAAAGGATTGTCTAAGCTTAAATATGAGCAAAATCTAGTTTGTGATGAATGTGTCATGGGAAAGCATTCAAAATCTTCATTTCATAGTGAGAACATCATTTCTACATCCAAACCATTAGAATTATTGCATATGGATTTGTTTGGTCCTATAAGCACCTTGAGTCTAGGTGGTAAGGCATATTGTTTTGTTATTATTGATGATTTTTCTAGATTCACTTGTGTATTCTTTCTTGCTCATAAGAATGAGACATTTCATGCATTTGTGTCATATAGCAAGAAGGTTCAAAATGAAAAAAGATATGTTGTTACTTCCATTAGAAATGATAAAGGAGGTGAGTTTACATGTGAGCCATTTGAGACCTATTGTGAGGACCATGGTATTAGTCATGAATTTTTTGCTCCAATGACCCCTCAACAGAATGGTGTTGTTGAAAGAAAGAATAGGACTCTACAAGAAATGGCTAGGACCATTCTTAGTGAAAACAACCTTCCCGAGTACTTTTGGGCCAAGGCGGTTAACACCAAATGCTATATTGTGAATAGGGCATAGATTCGATCTATACTCAAAAAGACTCCTTATGAGTTGTGGAAAGGTAGGTAGCCTAACATCTCATATTTTCATGCATTTTGATGCAAATATTATGTCCACAACAATGGAAAAGAAGCATTAGGAAAATTTGATTCTAAATCTGATGAGGGCATTTTCTTTGGATATTCATCCATTGGTAAAGCTTATAGAGTTTATAACAAAAGGCTTGAGAACGTAGAAGAATTCATTCATGTTGTTTTTAATAAAACTAACAATTTTGTGCCCAGAATTGTTGATGATGATGATGTAAGCTTAGGTGTTAATGAAAAGATTAAGGATATCAAAATCAGTGATCAGCAAGAAGAGACTTCCAAACAAAAATAAGATGACTCCAAATATGAGAAAGCAAAAGAGTTGCCTAAGGAGTGGAGATATGCCAATTCATGTTCAAAAGATCTCATTAGAAGAGATGCATCAAACGGAGTCACCACCAGATCAACTATGCAACAAGTTGCAAATTTTGTATTTATTTCTCAAGTAGTGCCAAAGAAAGTTGATGAAGCTCTAAAAGATTAGTATTGGATTCTATCCATTCAAGCTGAGCTAAATCAATTAAAAAAAATAAGGTATGGGAGTTAGTACTAAGGTCAGATGGAGTCATGGTTGTTGGAACAAAATGGGTGTTCAGAAACAAGGAAAATGAAGAAGGCAAAGTGATAAAAAATAAGTCAAGGATAGTGGCTCAATGGTACCTACAAGAAGGCGGCATAGATTTTGAGGAATCTTTTGCACCAGTGGCAAGATTAGAAGCTATTAGGATTCTGTGTGCTTATGCTTATTTCAAAACTTCAAGTTGTTCCTAACGGATATAAAAAGTGTTTTCTTGAATGGATACATCAAGGAAGAGGTATATGTGGAACAATCCCCTAGATTTTTAGATTCTCATCATCCAAACTATGTGTATAAGCTCAAAAATGCTCTATATGGGTTAAGGCAATCTCCCAGGGCTTTGTATGAAAGGTTAAGTCAATTCTTATTGGATAATGGTTTTGCTAGAAGAAAAGTTGATAATAGTCTCTTTACTTTGCATAAAAATGGTAATCTACTCTTAGTACAAATTTATGTTGATGACATAATTTTTGGTGCTACTAATGAATCTTTGTGTGATGAGTTTTCAAAGCTAATGCAAAAGGAGTTCGAAATGAGCATAATGGGAGAGCTTAGCCACTTTCTCGGATTGTAAATCAAGCAGACAAAAAGTGGATCTTCATCAATCAAAGCAAATATATCAGCAACATGTTGAAAAAGTATGGGATGGAAAATGCTAATACTGCTTCAACTTCTAGGAGTACTACAACCAAACTCACCAAAGATGAGCAACAAAAATGAGTAGATGAAAAGTTTTATAGAGGTATGATTGGATCTCTCCTTTATCTTACTGCAAATAAAGCAGACATTATGTCCAGTGTATATCTATGTGCCCGTTTTCAATCTAGTCCAAAAGAATAACACTTGAGTGATGTAAAAAGAATTTTCAGATATTTGATTGGCACTAAAAATGTAGGCTTATGGTATCCCAGAAATGATTGTTTTGATTTAGTTGGTCATAGTGATACTAATCATACAGGAAGCCAATTAGACAGGAAAAGCACTTCAGGTACTTGCCAATTCTTAGGCAATGCATTAATGTCTTGGTTTTCTAAGAAACAAAATTGTGTTGCACTTTCCACTGTTGAATCTGAATATGTAGTAGCTGATAGTTGTGTTACTCAAATTTTGTGGATCAAGCAACAACTTTTGGACTTTGAAATTTCATTTTCTAAGGTTCTAATTAAGTGTGACAACACTAGTGCTATCAATATTTCTGAAAACCCAATTCAGTATTCAAGGACAAAGCATATAGATACAAAACATCATTTTAATTGTAATCATGTTCTCAAGGGAGACATTGAACTTGAATTTGTTGCATTAACTGATCAGCTTGCTGATATTTTAACAAAACCCTTGATGAAAACAGTTTTGTGTCTATTCATAGGAGAATTGGTATGTGTGATATGAATGAGTTTTAATTGATTATTTATGCATAATTTACGCTCATTTCATTCATGCATGCATATATATTAAAATGATCCTTGTTCAAAATGAGAAGACTGAAGATGGAAGGAATAAGGTTCTAAGTGATGATTTCTGCAAATATATTATGTGCATTGAAAGTGGCATAACTCATGCAATTGGTAGTCTGAGGTACCTGAGTTTATCAGTTTTCGCTACTAAGTGCATTGAAGTGGTGCTATGTACACAGATCATCCTGTTCTACAGTAAAATAGTTTTTGGATTCGTACTATGCACCTTGGAAAGTGTGGTATGTACGTTGATGATTTTGGTTAACTACTAGAAGTTTTCTGGGGTTGTACTATGCGCATTACATGATGTATTATGCATGTTGTTGAGAATCAAATTATTTTCAGAGCTTCAGGTATAATGGCTCTAAGTGTGTTGTACTGAGTACAAAACACGTAGGGTATGAGGCAGTGGTACTAGGTTCAGAGGTTGAAAATCTATGGACATAGAAGGGCATGCAAAGTATGTATAAGGACTCACATAGTATTCTTCTAGGTGCATTATGTCCAAATTGAAGAATGGCTCTAAGTACGTAGAATGGAACAAGGTACGTAGATGCCATTTTGTCTATTTTTAATGTGTAGTGCATGTTGAACTTAACCCTCCATGTCTGAACTATTCAACCTAAAGCCACATCTAATTGCATTGATAAATATGCAACGTACGTAGGTCTTCACCGACTTATAAATAACGTACGTGGTATGTTCGTCTGTGCACGTAGATGTTTTACCCTTATAAAAAATCAAATTGCAGCTTCTCAATTCACTCCAACTCCGAACCCAAATTTTGCTCATGAAAGTTTGTTCTCTCAACTCAAACTTCATCTCCTACCAAAATCAAATCTCAGTCATTTCCAAACTCACAAACCCACTCAAATTTCCAAATTCCCTCTAAATACAAAACCCTAACACACCATATGTTCTCTCTTTCTCATAAGTCACGTAGCAACAATCATTCAAATGGCTCCAAAGAATAAATTTGAAGTTTCAACAAAAAATTGTTCACGACACATAAAAGATATCTGACGAAGGAGAATCTTTCACAGGAGTAAAGAGACCCAGAAGCTTAAGAGACCAACTAATTTTCACAAAATCAGGTATTCTGGTCTCCTCTCCCTTTAAGAAATTGAAGAAGCAAAAAAGGGTAATGATGCAGGAGGAATTTGATTAGATGAGATCTGTAGATAGTAAAGCTACCAAGCTATTCACACACTTGCAACACGTCAAGTTCTCAGATTCTAAATTATTCGATTTTTGGTCTCCCAAAGAAGGAGTTCTAGATATTGAGGAAGATGTTTGTAGGTTTGGGCTAAGGGGCTTCTATGTTGAGGCGTCCAACTACTACACTGAGTTGATTAGGGAATTTCACGCCAACGCTCGACAATGGGTTAATGAGGATGTTGAAGATATTTTGTATTATCAGACGATTGGGTTGCAAAACAGAGTGAATAACATTGAGTTTGTCATTGATGAAAGGCTTCTCAACAAGTTGTTCAGATTACCTCTAGTTGGAATCAGAGTGAAACGTGAGAAGGGTGTCAAAAAATACATTGATATGAAAGGAAATACGATTGTGGTTGACACCACCAAAAGTAGAGAATACACGTTTAACAAGTTTCGAGTGGTGAAACCGGATAAGAATGTCAATATGCTAGATCAAAATGATTTTGGGGTAAAATGGAAGATGGTCCATACGGTGTTCACCAAGATTCTTCAACTGAAGTCACACACCTAATCTCCTTTCAAAAACTAAGAAGAAATCACCATGTATATGCTAACAAAATGAGAACAAGTTAATTTTGCTTGGGTGGTTGTCGACTGGATCTTGGACAAAGTCAAAAACTTCAATCTTCCTACCTTTGCAGCTCCGGATATGGAGCGAGAAGAAAGCATGCCATTTGGAAGTCATCTCACTTGCATTTTTCAATTCTTCAAGGTAAATTTGGATGGGTTTGACTCACGGCAAGTGATTGATTCAAGTAAAATCAAGACAGAATCTCTGAGGAACATGAAGTTATATAAAACGATTGGAAGAGGATATGTTTTCCTACCATACATTAGAGAGGAGAATGAAATGTTCCACAAAAGAGATGAATTGAAAAGGCTGAAGCCAGATGAGATGATTTTCATCCAGAAAGCCTCTGAAGGAAAGAGAAAATTGCCAAAGAGGATTGAGGCACAATCTGTGGCTGAGGAACTATAAATTGGAGAAGGATCACAAAGGAGAGAGGAGTCATTTGTCATTAGCGGTTAGCTTGATCAATTAAGGCATGATTTTTAGGAATTCAAAGTAGCATCAGAGGCATTTCATGTTGAGACTAGGGCAAACTTTGAAATGGTGATTAATTTGCTTCAAGCAAATTTCACTACCTTGGAGAGTCTTAAAGCTAAAAGGTTAGTTGCTCCCTCACCAATAATGCCAACTCCAAATCTTTAAGAGCCTCCAGCAGAGAAAACCACCGAGGAAAAGGAGAACAAGATGACAATTTAGCAAACACAGAAGATTCTTCAACTATACAAGGATCTAGTTGGTGACCTTGATGAAGAGTCCATAGATTCTCAAGAGAATGATGATCCTCAACCTCCTACGATCGTTGAGCTCAAAACTGAAACAACTGGAGCTCAGGAGGAACAATCCTATACAGTTGAAGAACCAGAAGAAGAATCAGTTGGGAAAGAATATGAACCAGTTGATCTAAATGAGCCGACCGTGGAAAATGTCGAGGAACCAATCGTTGAAACAAAAAAAGTTGATGATGAAGAAATGTTTGAAGCACCGGCGATGGAACCTGAGGTGCCTTTGGAAAAAGAGGAAAGAATTGAGCTTGAGGTGCTAGTGGCAGAGGAAAGAATTGAAACTGAGGTGCCAATAGAAGAGGAAATACCTAAAGCTGAGATTCCTATTGTTGTGCCTCCTGAGCAGAAATCAGAAAAGAAAAAATACAACCCTCTTCATCTTCTTAGAGACGATCAATCATTTACAAAGATCTCGAGAAGCTGAAGAAAATGAGGGAAGAATTCATGCAAAAGTTTATAGACAAGGGCTTTAGAGTATCAACCTCAACCCATACTAGTACCTGAACCTGACATCAAACCCGCTGATCTTGCACATGAAAGACTTAGTAGAAAAAGGGTCAAGGCACTAGAACAGCTGTTAGAGAAAGAAAAAGCTCTTCTTGACAATTTTCCTCCCATTCCTGAAGTAATTGAACTGTCAGATGATGATGATGACAAAGAATCATTTTTTGAACTATTATTTTGTATCCTTCTGGTCAGAACCACTATTCGAGAGGCTGCACCAACTTTGAGTGAGCACGATACGGCAAATGTTCTTTCTCAAGTAGTGAAAGAACTACAAGATCAAGATTCCTAGTCTCCCACCTCAACAAATTGATTCTTCTAGAATAGGATCCACATTGTTCTCATGCATACGCTGTTGCATCATATTTATCTTCCTTGTACATATATATGCTCTATAATGAGAAATTCACTTTGTGTTCATTTGTTCTTAATCTCTATCTCTTTGATTATGACAAAAAGGAGGAGAAAATGTGAAAAGCGTTTGTTGTTGAATTGTGTTATTGATGATTATACTTGTTGAATTATGTTATTGATGATTATGCTCTGATCTGATAAATTTATTTGCTATGATATATGACATAATTTGATGCTCTGATATATGACATAATTTGATGCTCTGATATATTATATAATTTGATTAAAAATTGTGTACTAACAATAGGACAAGGCTTAACAACCTTGATCAAATTTTTGTTCAAATTTTATTTAAGTAATTTAAAAAATGGGTGCATTGATTGAGTGGGAGTGCAAACTCTTTTAATGTTTTGTCATCATGAAAAAGGGGGAGAATGTTGAACCAGTTTTGGTTAACATCTAACTCCTAAATTTTGCCAATTTTACAAAACAATTGAAATAGTTAGGCTATGCACATTTTACAAACCTCTAAGCATGTTGAAGGTTGATCTAAGTGCTTTAAATCAAGATCTATGCATGTTGATCAAAGTTAGAAGCATCCTGAGATTTCTAGAATTGATGCTATGAGCATGGAAGAACACACAATGCATGTGGAACAGGTGCTATACGCGTAGAAGGAACTGCAATGCCCGTAGACACATTATATCAGTAGGCAGAATGATCCAAACCTATGTTGTGTACTTTGTACAAAGACCAATGCACGTAGAAAAGAAAAAACATCTACTGGTTTAAAGGTCACCTTATACTACACACGTTGAACATCGGTCTATGCACAAATATGGGACAAAAAGGAAAACTAAAAAGTACTCACAAGACAAGCCTGGTCACATTTTACAGCAGTGATGTGCATGTAGAAGAGCATAGTAGACAACTTTGAGGAGATTATGCTATGCACGCAGAACTTCCTCAATGCACGTAGACAAAGATGACAATTGTCTGAGATAAAGCCAAATTCTATTGCAGAATGTTAGAATTTCAAATAGGAATACTCTCTGACAAAGATTCAGATGATGTTAGAAGAACACACATAACAAGGCATGCTAAGCATGTAGACGATGATGAGCTGGACTACTTGACAAATTCAAAATGCTCATCGAGAAGCTCAAATTTGAATATTCTCTGACATAGTCACGTGAGAAATCAAAGGTGTGATCTTGAAACAATGACAACGCACGTAGTGCATTATGCAGCGCACACCGAACTGAAGATCTGCACAAACAGATGAAGAATCTATGCACGTAGCAAATACCTGATATGAAGCAGTAGTTACTGAAAATATACAAAGCAGTCAGAAGGAACAATGTTGCACGTAGAACTCTAATTAACTCATGAACTACGCACGCAGTATCGGTGGTACGTACGTAGTACGGGCTGACGTCAATAATTTCATCATTTTGCAACTCTCTCATAACAGTTACTTTGGGAGTTACAACGGCTAGTTTGGTGAGAACATCCATGAATAGACGTCTCCAGTCATGAGGTAGCTTAAGAACATTTTTTAGAGTGCCCAAGCTTTGATAATTTGATTTTCGATTCTCTCTCATTGTGTTATTGAGTTCTATTTACCAACTAAGCTGTTGATTTGCTATCTATTTACTAATTTGGTGTATGAATATTATTTTCCATCGGGGAACACTTTTGTAATCAAGCTTTGGCTGTAAAGCTTGAGGATAGAATATGTTTGCTTTGTTTGGTTCCTTAAAACACAAAAGGGTTTTGGTTTTCTTGTTTTGACTAATAAAAATAAGGTGTAGAAGGTTTTCTTGTGAGCCTGAAAAACAAGAGATTGTAAACGGTTTGCCTCCACCCGTAAGTGAGAAAATTTAGTTGATTCAAACTGTCTAATGAGCTAGAGCAGTGGAAGTAGGCCAAGGAGGACCGAACCACTATAAATATTGGTCTTTGATCTTATATCTCTCAATCTCTTTTAATTTTAGTTTTGCGTCGTTGTATTTTGGATTTATATATTGTTTTGATTCCTAAACTTTCAAAAAGATTTCAAAAATGTTTTAATTTTAGCAAGAAATCCAATTCACTCCCCTCTTGGATTGCCATATTGGGATTATAGTCCTCAATGTTCACAAATATAAGTCTGGATCATACTAAATGATAACAAAGAACATGAGGACAAATTCAATGGCAACAATAAAGCATAAAGTAAAAGGATAGGGATTAGAAAGCTTCTATAATTTTTGCTTGCTCGTTATTGCTTTGCATTGGATGCATGACTCCATCATTCACATGAAACCACAAAAGTTAAGGGACACAAAATATATACATGCTAAAGTTGGTGAAATCATTAATGGACCACACATCAAACATTTGGGGTTATAAAGAGAATGATTTTTGGGTGGAAAATAATAGACTTGTTGACTCTCAACAAACTTACCTTTCAAACAACAATCACTCTCTTTCTCTTTTGGTTTTTCATTTTTGCTCTCAACCCCTTTCTAATCTATCCTTTCTCTTACACTAGGTTTCATTACAAACTCTATTTCCTTTGAATAAGCTAGTGGCTTGTCTTTAGGTTCTTCCTCACCTTGAGTGTCACTCAAATGGTTTAATGGTGGAGGTTTAACTATCATGCAAAATGTCTCTAAAGAATTCACCCTATTTTCATCATGATTAAGCAATTATGTATGCATATTCTTAGAGACTCGAAACTCCCTGATTTCCTTTCCCACTCTAAAGAGTATACTCCCCTTAGCCAAATCAATACACACCATACCGATTGCCAAGAAAGGTCTCCCAAGTATGATGGGGGTGTCGCAAACATCATCCATATCTAAAACAAAAAAATCAGCGGGAAAGAAGAACTTACCTACTTTTGCCAAGATGTTCTCCACAACTCCAATTGGTTCCTTGATGGATCGATCTGCTAATTGGAGCTTCACGGTGCTAGGTGTTAGCACCCAAATCATACAAGGACTCCACATTTGCCAATTTACCAAAGGTGCAAGGAATTGTAAAGCTCCCCAGATCCTTGAGCTTTGGAGGGTATTTGTTCATCAAAACTACACTATACTCCTCGGTAAGTGTCATCATAGCATACTCCTCCAATTTCTTCTTATTGGTCACTAACTCCTTTAAGAACTTAGCATAGTTAGGCATTTAAGAAACGGCCTCCAAGAAAGGTATGTTCAACTCTAGTTTCTTGAACATCTTAAGAAACTTCTCAAAATATTTGGCTTGGGTATGAGCCTTCAACCATTGAGGAAATGGAATATGGGGCACATTGGACTCCTTTAATCGTTGGAGAAATGGAATGGGAGGCACATAAGGCTTAACCTAATCCATTTGATAAGGAAGCTCTTGGTTTTGCCATTTTTCCTCCTTAGCTTCCATGACATTCTTGGGTTCGTCCACCACAATTTTCTCCCACTTATCACTTTTAAGCACTTCCGCCACACTTAGTTTCTCAAGCTCCCTCCTATTTGTCAAAGTAATAGCGATTACACACTCTTTAGGGTTAACTTAAGAGGTACTCGGTAGCTTTCCTTTTTCTCTATCAGACAAGGTTGTAGCAAGTTGTCCCACTTTTCCCTCAAGGTTTTGGATAATGGCTTGTTGGTGTTGGATGGTAGCTTGTTGAGATTGAGCTAGTTGGTCTACCTTAGCTTCCATATTGGTCATGCATTGCATTAACAAGTCTTCCAAGAATGTCTTTTTATCTTGGCTTTCTTGTTGGGGTGGGGGTTGGGATATTTGTTGGTAGGGGGATTTTGCTTAGTATTCGGAAGGTCCATTTGGTCTAGGTTATGAAAAATTTTGGTTGATGTTTGGGTCTTTCCATGAGAAATTTGGGTGATTTCTCCATCCCCAATTATAGGTGTTTTAAAATCGGTCGTGTCTTGGTTGAGCATTTAGGAATCCCCCAAAAAAATTCACTTCTTCATAACCAACTCCTCCACAATAATTCAATCCACAATGCAATTCATCATGCCCCAAAACACCATAATAAGCACATTTATAGCCAGCCAAATTTTTTTTTGCAACAACAAATTTACCTTCTTCGACATTTCATCCAATTGTGTAACCAAGTCAAGAGAAGGAACATTTACCTCATGCATGCCCTATCTTCTTCCCTTAACGGCTTTTTGTTGTGAATTTGTTGCCAACATCTCAGAAATGTCATAAACCTACTTGGCCGTCTTTTCTCCAAAATAACCACCCGAAGCAGTATCCACCAATGTTTTCTCGTGCATCGTCAACCCATCATAGAAAAATTGAGTCAATAGGTCTAACAAAAATTGATGATGTGGACATTGACTCAATAGTAGCTTGAAACGCTCACATGCCTCATGAAAGGGTTCTCCCTCTAATTGTGAAAATGAGCAAATCTTGCTTCGAAGTTCAACCGTCTTTGGGGGAGAATAGTACTTCATCATAATTTTTTCATAGATCTCCTCCCAAGTACCAAGTGACCCTTCCGACAAGTTGATCAACCAAATATTTGCCTGTTCCTTCAATGTGTAGGGAAAGCACCTCATCCTTAGCTCATTTTCGGTCAATCCATGGAGATGGAAAGTTTGGATTGTGGTGTAGAACTCCCTAAAAAATGTAAGCGGATCTTCCGACGCAACCCATTGAAAGATGGAAACATAGTAAAATGGATACTTTTCAATTCGTAGATCCTTGCCGTCGGGCTTAACCTTATACATGAAGGGGATTTACCAATTATCGGCCTTTATATCTCTCTCATATTCATTCGACCAGATAATTGGTTCCTAACACCTTAAGCTTGATCAACTCTAACATCCTCAACCTCACCTCGAGGTCTAGCCATACCTTCCATTCTCGCTCTCATTTGGTTCGCACGGTTTGCCCTCAAAACCCTTTGGATTTTCGGAATCAAAGGAACAACTTCTTGATTCTCCAAGCTCCTAGTGCGTCTAAAAAGTATAAATTCCTATAAGTGCAAAAGAAACAAGAAAATAAGTAAATAAAAAAAATAAAAAAAAAAACAACCACAATAAGAACGTTGTTCCCTAGCAATGGTTCCAAAA
This sequence comes from Flueggea neowawraea, assembly GCA_948243855.1. NCBI lineage: Eukaryota > Viridiplantae > Streptophyta > Magnoliopsida > Malpighiales > Phyllanthaceae > Flueggea > Flueggea neowawraea. The sequence goes on along the minus strand of CAODLS010659238.1, from coordinate 8,116 downwards.
ACATGATCGATGTCTCGCAAATGCACGAGAATCGATTGTAGTAATCAAAACCTAAGGAATATTCCTAGGTATGGTCTCCACAGGAAACAGGTCTAATTGTGGTCAATAAATAATGCAAAAACAAATAAGGACATCAATTCATTGTTTTGAGGTTTCAAAAATAAAGGCAAGTAAGAAATTAAACACAAGTAACTCAATAATATGAAAACGTTAGGGCTTTCGAGATAAAACCAAGGATCTAGTTGCCTAATGGATGAAATTGGGTTTCAAGAAATGTTTGTGAGTGTTCTCTCCACAAGACTAACCTAAGGTCTCTCTCAAGGTCACTCAAGTCGTACCTACACTTCCTAGGAGAGTACTTTTGGCCTCACCTAGCTAAGTTAGGCTCATTAGGCTTCTTGAGGAATTTCATCGAACACCTTGTTGGCATAGGTATATTTATATCCTAAAACCATACAAGTTCTATGAAACTGACCTAACCTAAGCTTTTTCTTTTGATTATTCATGCCTTGTTAAAAACAACATTGTAGTAATCAATCACAACATCATTCAATCAATAACAAGTCATAAAATCATCACTAATAATAGATCTAGCAATAAAAGCACAATAAATGATAGATATAACAATAAAAGCACAATACCCATAGCATTAATCATCCATTAAAGTAACATCAATCCAAGGTTTACATTTCTAATATCCTAACAAGAAAACTAAGCTAACATGTTTAGAAAAAAAAACATAAAACAAGAAATAAAATTCCTAGCCATGTTTCTAAACAAAGAAAAAGAGAACACAAGGGAAAGAATAAAGCTTCTCTTAAAGGATGATGAAAGCTTCTTCAATCTTCCTCTCTCTCCTCTTCAATGCCTTGAATCTTTCTTGGAAATTGATAGAGAATAATTATCTCCTTTGATGTGAAAGTGTCCAAGGATACCAAAAATACGGTGGATGAGGCCTATTTATAGTCATTTTAGTCCCCCTACAAACCTTAGCAAAGGTTTCCCTAAAATACCCTTGAAATATGCTTTAGTCCCCATTTGATTTGTTGTCTTTCGTCACTTTTTCTCTCTCCAAAATGCCGTCATGGTCAGCCTTACAGCTATGACTCTAAGGTGTGATGGGAGTCACCGCCAAAATCCATCTTTCATCACGGTAAGCTATGACCATGAGAGCTTCACAATCAAGCTCATGACCATGATGAGCTACTATTTGTTGGAGGAGTTGCATTGTTCTTCATGGCCATGGCATTCTCTTCATCATGGTTTACCTCGTAGTCATGAGGGAATCACGACTTCCGATCACGGTCGTGATTGGTGATCATGATGGGGTCATGGATTGCACTCATGACCATGATTGATGACCATGAGTCAATCATGGCCTAGCTTCATTTTTCTCATGGTCAAGCTCATGATCGTGGGCCAACACTGCGTCTTCAACTTGTGCATGACTTTGGTGACTTCGACTTGTACATATTTTGACCACATTTTGCTCCTTATTCGTTCCAATGCCTTTGCACTCTTGAATCATCCAACCATTATGCCATTTCTCATATTTTCAATCCAAATTCATGAAAATCCATTAAAACCTACAAAACATAAGAAACTTTATAAAATCAACAATAAACACTTAATTGAAGGATGAAACGCTAGAAATCATTGCTTAAAACGTATGCAATTTTAGCATACATCATCTCTCTTATGATCCAGGACGTCTACTTATAGCCACTTGGTAGAATATAGCCATTGGAATCCTCAAAATAGAAGTTGTGAGAGAATGCAAAATTATGTCCATTAATGACATCACATCCATCTACATGCATAACCATCATCTACATGCTTTTGTTCCTTAGCCCACTGAGTTCTACGTGCATTGCAAGCCAGTCTATGTGCGTTATAAGAACTCCAGTGGTCTCTGCCTTATGAAAATTAGCATCTACGTGCTTTTTTTTCCTTCTACGTATGTTGATCTTGAGTTCTACGTGCTTAGCTTCATCTTCTATATACCACTCCAAGATTGCACATTTGAACTTAACACGTTTCAGTGTGTCAAACAATATTCAAATTTGAATTCTCGAGGAGCACTTCTCTTTGTCCTCATCTGAAGCTTGTCTATGTGTGTAGTACCTGTACTATGTGTGTAGATCAGCCTTCTTAAAAAATCACAGCTTTGCTCATCTATATGCTTTGCTTGCCAACCAACGTGCCTTTGTCATTTTAAAGTTTCTCCTCATAAAGCTGAACTCTCGACTATTTGCGTAGTAAGATCTTTTGCATGCATAGAACCCCTTCTACGTAACTTATCCCATCTCTACGCACTTAGAACAAAGTCTAATGCTCACTGTCTCTAGTGCCATTCATGTCTACGTGCTTTGTTCAAGGTCTACGTGCGTTAGAGCCATTTTTGCATACATCAACATGCGTAGATCATCATGTATGTGCGTTGTGGCCACAAATTTCAGAGTCTGCACCTTTGCACCTCTTTCATGGATGTTTTGTAGACATCATCATCAAAACCATATTCAATAGAGTATTCTATAGAATCATTATAGACCGTTCGATTGGATTGATCCCAACCATTTATTTGGGAAGGGGAATTATATATATACCCATGGGATATCTCATTTGGTACTCAGTCAAGAAGTATTACATTATACATTCTCCCAAACTTCCTCTCTAAAATCGTAGCCAGAGTGTAATTAAGGATGACTTGAGAGTGAGAGCGCAATCAAGTGTCAAACCAGCATTGGTGAAAGTCCAAGGCTGTTGCAGTAAGCACACACCCCTCATTCATAACCGCAAAACATTTTTCATTAAAGACATTGGAATCAAGCAAATCAATAACATATATATTGCCATGCCTCATAACAACAAACAAAATATCGCCATCAATGTTTTGCACAATGCACTTATGAGACTCAAACACAACTTTGCAATTCCTATTACAAAATTGAATAATGCTCAATAACTTATGCTTCAAACCATCAATAAGCAACACATTATCAATATTTGGGTTAGGTTCCTTACCAACCTTACCTTTTCCAATGATTCTTCTCTTTGCATTGTCAACAAAGGTCACATAACCACCATTATTGGGAGTTAGATGTGTGAAATTTTCCTTATCTCCAGTCATATGATGAGAGCATCAACTATCAAAGTACAATATGCTCCTATTTACCTTGGCTTTCATACATGACAATGATACACAAATTTTGATTTTGGTACCCAATTTTTTTTGGGTTCTTATAGGTTAGTTCTAACTATGTTGTGTAGAATTATTCCTTTGGAAACCCAAACCTTGTTGACCCCAACATGTCCCTGCAATCGTAAAGGAAAAGTATAAGATATATGACCATAACCATCACAAATATTGTAAGAAACATACAATGAAGGACCTTGTTTTACAAACTTGGTTTTATAGTGTTTGCTTGAAGTGAAGAAACCATATCCTAAACCATGCTTAGACAAAGTTTATCTTTGTGAACCAAGAATTTTTTCCAAATTTTCTTTTCCATTAATGAGTTTATAAGCAATGTTTGAAAACTTTTCAACTTCCTTTTTCAAAGACAAGTTTTCACTAAGCAAAACATTATTGTCATATTTTCTTATCTTAGAAATATCAAGTTTCAATTTTTCGCTTTCAAGTCTCAAAGCATCAATCTTTGTATCAAATTCACAAACAAACTTTTTCAAAGCAACATGTTTGATACTAAGTTTTTTTAAATTCATCATACAACTCATCAAATGCATCATGCAATTTATGAAAGGTATATAATTCATTTATCTCATCATCACTATGCTCTTCCTTGTTTTTGATAGCCATCAAACACAAGTTGGTCATCTCTTCCACGTCTTCGTCTTCATCCGAGCTTGAGTCGCAATCACTCCAAATAGCCTTCATTGCTTTGCTCTTGTTCTTGAACTTATTGGAAGATTTCCTTAAGAGTGGACAATCTTGTTTGATGTGACCTAACTTATTGCAATTGTAACAAGTGATAGATATTTCCTTCTTTTGTTCTTCCCCTGAGGTTTGCTCCTTGTTCTTCTTTCCAAACCTCTTCTTTCTCAAATACTTAATTTTTGGCATACATAGCAATTTCTCCATCTTCATCTTCCTTTTCATCCGAATCTTCTTTTGATTTAGACAATTTAAGAGCTATGCCTTTCTTATTCTCATGAATTTCACTTTCTTCCTCTTCTTTCATACTCAGTTGATATGTGAGTAATGAGCCCAAAAACTCTTCCAATGGAAGAATTGACAAGTCCTTTGCTTCTTATATGACATTCTTGATTAGTGCCCAAGATTTAGGAAGAGACCTCAGGATATTTCTCGCAAGTTCTAAGTGAGTGTAGATTTTTCCAATGGCCTTTAGTCCATTTAGTGTCATTGAATCTATCATAACGTGTCTTAGATAGGCTCACCCTCCTTCGTTTTGAAGAGTTCATTTTTGTGCATCAATAGAGAGACTTTGTTCTCCTTTACTTAAGAGGTTCTCTTATAGGTGATCTCCAACTTTCTCCATATGTCATGAGCAATTTGACATTGTTGGACTTTGTTAAATTGAGTCTTGCTTAAGGCACAAAATAGTATGTGCATTGCCTTGTTGTTATAAGACTCCATCTTCTTGTTGTAATCGGTTCATTCTTCCCTAGACTTAGTCACTTGGACTCTGTCAACAATCTTCTTTGGAATGTATGAACCTTCCTCAACTATTTGCTATACATCAATACTTTTTTACTTGAAAAACACCGTTATTCTAGTCTTCTAGTACACATAATCGCTGCTATCAAAAAAAGGTGCACGATTAATGGATAATCCCTCATATCTACACACATCTTCCATGGATGACATTTTGGATCTTTCACTCTTAAGTTGTTAAACCTTAAAATCAAGAGCACAAGCTCTGTTACCACTTATTGTCCTAAAGTGGCAATCTAGGAAGGGGGTGAATTGGATTGTTTTAGACTTTCGAAAGCTTCTTGAAATTATGTTCACTTGACAGTAACTAAAACACAAAAGCAATTCAATCTAAAGCACTAAAAAAACGAAAGCAAATAACAAAAATATATAATAAATTTAAAGAGCGAAGGGAAGAGAGATCAAAATTGTCTATTTGTATAACAAAAATATATAATAAATTTCTAGCAACAAAAACACCAAATTAAGTTAGAGATTAAAGTTCAAGCATCAAACTCATACATTCAATTCTAGCACAGAGTTTCAATCTTTGTAAATACTTTGTATACACTTTGAGAGTGAGAAAGGTTTGTTGTAAGCCTATATAAATAACATTGTAAAGTTTTGTTGTGAACCTAAGAAAAATAACCTTGTGAGGGCTTTAGAGGTGTGAGCTAGAAATCAATCTTATGTAGACCTTAGAAGAGTTGAGCCACAATCAACCTCGTTGCATTGGCTTTGTTGATTGAGCCAAAATCAATCTTCTTTATAGTGAAAATCTTAAGTTGTGAGACTTAGGTAATGGACGTAGGCAAGGTTAGTCGAACCATTCTAAATTCTTGGTGTTCATTTTTCTCTTCCTTTCTCTCAACTCATATGAAGGACCGAAAATTTTCCAACACAAGTTGTGTGCGTGTTTTCTTCAGATCTTCGGTCCTTTTAAGTCCACAACATTTGTTACGTGCACATCTTCTTGCAACATCAAAGAATATAGTGCACATCCTTTTCAATTACGCGCTTAACATACTTTCCTCATGAAAGTCTTGTATTTTTAGAAGAATCATTTCAACTTACCTTTGCAAGTTGTGTGTGCAAACACTCATTAGAGTGCACAAATTTATGTACTCAATGAATGTCTGCATCCTGAAAAGATTAAGGTTCCATAGTTCACCAATTACGTGCACAAGCCAACATGTTACGTGTGCAACATGTTTTTTTTCATTCAACCTTAATCTTTCCAGGATGCATACCCTTCTTTCACAATTCACCAATCGCATGCATTAGACGAACTTAAGTGCACAATTCTACCATTGCCTGCGAAAACTCCAGATACGTGCGCAATTGTCTTTCCTTGACACGGTTGCATCTGTACAGATCTTCAATTGTCTTCATAGGTTGTTACGCGCGTGAAAATATTTGCGCGCACAGAAGTCCTTCTTTGCATGCGTATCACTTCTTTACGTGCGTAGTTTGCTTCTGATATTTGATCTTTGGTTTGTGGGCTTAGGAATTTGTGTGCCTAGCCACCATTATGTGCATAACTTATGTTAGTGAATTGCGTGCATAACTACGGTATTACATGCATAACTTAAACTTCTTACATATTTTGTAAATCATCAGAACTAAGAGAATTTCACATGTGAAGCAAACTTGGTTCAACAAATACAATCAATTTCTATTTTTAAATATTTGGGATAAAAGACAAACATTTAATTTTTACCGATCTACCAGTATAGTAAACCTTGGAAAAAAAAAAGACATTGGCTCATCTTAACGTGTCAAAAAATAAATCGTACAAGTATTAAAATGGTGACATGTCTATCTTATTTAGGTGGGTTGAAATTTGGAATCACTTGTCGGTTGTTTTTCTATAAACTTTGGACTTAGTTTAATAAAAAATTGAAAATATATGAACAATTCTTCGGTTATTTGTACAATAAAATCCACAAATATTGCCCAAATAGATAAGTTCAAAAATAGGTGCATGTTGCAATTTTGTATGTTCTTTCGTTCGAAGTTTTTTTTTTATCATAACAGTGCATTTAAAATCTTTTTATTTGTGTATTTGTGATTTTTGACACTTAGAAATATGTTCTTTTGTACATATAAACTATATCTACTTATTAAATTCAAAAATAGTTCCAGTAACGGAAGCAAATTGATACAATCAGCAAAATCAAATGACATGTCATTCAGCAGCTAAACAACATATCATTTGATCATGTGCAGTGAACAACCTGTTGTTCGCAGAATACATGTGTGCCAACTCAAATCTTTTAATTGACATGTCGTTTGGTTTGAAGAGCAGATGGCATGTCGTTGTCTGTATGTAGGCAGACGACTGTAGTTTGCAGTTTCCAAATTCATATCGAAATTTTATTAAGCCTCAATAAAATGATAAATTCATATCAAAATTTTACATATTATATATCTGTAATTTTACATTTTCCTTTTTTGCTTTTTCTATTAGCTTGCTATGCATTGTCCGTCACTACTACGTACTATCACTAGTGTACCTGTGATTTAAAGATAAATTGTTACAAATTATTGATGACTTGATGTCACCATTGGATTAACAATAATTATGTTTCTTTCAGTTTTCTTTGGTTATTGTGATTTTGTTAAAATGCAAATGCGCTTTCAATTTGTTCTTTCTGCGATATAAATTTTTAATTTCTACTAACTTCTTTTTAATATCACTTTCAATTCGATCTCAACTTTTATTGATTGTCATGGAGTAACATGTTTTAATAGAAAATTGTCTCCTGTTACTAAAGTAAATGGTAATTTATGATATTTATTTACTAATTTAATACGTGGAATAAATACTTTTGATCCAATATTACTCCCACTCATAATAACCCCTTCAAGTGCCCTAATCTCCCATTTGAGTTATTAACAAACGTGTACCTTTACATAAACTCAAATTTCGCTTTAAATTACACAGAAGCATCATGGAAACATTTCTTTTCAATTTTAACTAATTCTTCCACATTTGAAACGGTTTTGCATATGGTAGAGTTGTAAAAATCAAACCGAAACTGGTGAACCGAACTGGAATTGGACCGGTCAAAACTAGAACCGAACCAGAACATGAATCGGCAGACCAAAACCTAACAGTTTCAGTTTAGGTTATGGTTTCACCCTTTTAAAAACCGTCTAACCGGCGGTTCGAACCGCTGGTTCAACAGTTAACTCACTTTTTTTTCAACTTTATAAATATGTCACCCATTTCTATCCAATTTACATTATTTATTCTCTCTCAATCTCTTCTACACGCTCTCACAAATTTATTTTTTCTCTAAATTTTTCTTATTAATTATTTATATATTTTATTATTGCAATTACATTTTTTATATTTTTTAAAGTTATTTTTTGCAATTAAATTTTTCAAATTCCTTCTAATTTTTGACTTAGTTTAATTTATTTATTTTTTATTTT
>CAODLS010659097.1:0-12771 GCA_948243855.1 Flueggea neowawraea | reverse complement strand
ATCATATCCATAATCAGTAAAACATGATTATCTACTTAGCAACATACTAATATTAATTTGTTATCATTCCCATGATAATGATCGATTAGGAACATTTAGAATAGTATTCCTTTTATCTTTATGGTTTTACTATCAAGTCACACACTTGATGACATAAGAAAGAATCAACTATTTATGGAGATTTTATCTTCATATAATATTTTATAGATATGAAACGAAATGCGTATTTATTAAATGATTAAATTAAATGACAACGTACATAATTGATTAGATTATGGAACTAAAAATAATACAAAGGTTCTTGGGTTTTGTTTTCTTTAACTTTTTCTTTTTTGTATTTAAATATTTATAATGTTTTTAATGGATATTAATGTTTTTATGTTTTATTTAACTATGTTAGTTTGATTTTCTTAGTTGGGGTGTAAAGATGTAGGCTAGGGATGATGATTTTGATATACTATTGATTGGGCTAGTTATGGTTATTAATGTTCTTTATTCATTACCTTGTTGGGTTGTTTAATGAGTTGTTGAATGTGATTATGACTTAGATTGGCCACCTAGGTTATAGTTTTAGCAAGTTTAGTTGATGAATCAAGAGATGAAGACTAAATGAGGCCACAACCATTAAACTTGCGAGATTTAGGATAGAGATATACCTATACTCATAAGGTAATTGATGAAATTCCCTAGAGACCTAAAGACCATAATTAACTTAAATGAGGCTGAGAGAACCCTCTTATTTAATGTAGGGATGGCTTAGATGACCTAGAGAGATGCTCTAAACTAGTTTAGTGGAGAGAACACCCAATCCTAGATACCTTTTCTTTAGCCTGGCCAAATAGGAATTCCTAGCCGAAATCTTGAAGCTCCAACGCTTTTATCTTATTTGATTTTCACCTTTTAACTTCTAGTTTTAACTACTTGCATTACATTTTCTTTAATTCACTAAACAATCCCAAAAATCAAACATGATTTTACTTTATTTTATTTTATTTTTTTTATAATAATTAATTCTCGCTCTCCGAGAATTCGATACCCTATGATATACTTGGGGGTTAAAACTACGACAATCCTTATGCACTTGCAAGGCATCATCATGAGCCTGCAAAAACAAGTGTTGTAAACGATTTTCCTCCACCCACAAGTGAGGAGTTAATTGATTGGAATTCTCTAGTGGATTTAGAGGAGTGGACGTAGATTGAGGACAAACGAACCACTATAAATCTAGGCTTTATTTTCTCTCTCCATTACTTTCTTAAGTTTTCATTATATTTGCATTATTTTGTTTGTGAATTATTGGTTTTAAGTTGCTTCCGCATTTAACTTTGATTTGAGTTTAAAAGAATTTCGTTATTTGCTTTGATTTGCAAAAGATTTTCAACAAAGATTTTAAGATCTATGCAACTCCAATTCACCCCCTCTTAGAGCGCTATTTTATCATTTTATATTGGGACCAACTGTGTTTTTCACCACCATCACCTTTCGTTTCTCTTTCTCCTCTACAGCTCAATTAAAAATAAAAAATCCCAAAATTTTAAAACAAAAACCTATGATCTTTGAATCCTGACATTCCAACTTGGGTTCTAACCATTTTAAATCCTTAAATCCTACAAAAATCAACAAAAGTCCTTCATTGTTGAGGAAAATTCGTGTAGAAATCAGCACACACCCTTCTTTCTCACAACAAACTCTTTCTCTCCTTTTTGCATTGTCGTTGTCTAAAAGGCAGATTGAGAAAGAGAGAAACAATGCAACCAGGAATGAGAAAGAAAGAAAAGAGAGACGAAGGAAGATGAAGAACAAGATGGAATAGGGATGATTTAGATGTGATGGTTTTCTTGGTTGAGTTTGATTTTTTTTTGTTGGGTTTGAATGTTTGAGTTGGTTTGAAAGATTAGTATTGGATTTTGTCTTTTAGTATACCTCACCATTCACCAAATTATTGTTCGCGCGCCTCTTTCATAATTGAATTCATGCAACAATTCATGCCAATAATTTAGATCTTAGTTCATATGTGATTGTTAATAATGGAAAGTAACCTGAACACTTTAAAAGTTGGAGATGATATTTTGAAAATACGTACAACATCGAGGGTATATCATCTCACGCCAAAACATAAATTCTCGTCTAGTGTAGTAGCCATGAACAAAATTAACAAACCAGAATATTCAAAGTATCCATCTCAAAATTTCTCGTCTAGTTTAGTAGGCATGAACAAAATTAACAAACCAGAATATTCAAAGTGTCCATCTCAAAATTTCCCGTCTAGGTTAGTAGGCGTGAACAAAATTAACAAACCAGAATATTCCAAAGTATCCATTTCAAAATTCCTCCTCCCACTCGCTCTTTATCGACGTGCATATCACGCGTACTGCATTTTCTGTTTGTTTCGCATCGATGCCGTCTCCGAGTTTTTATTGTCTCGCAACATGTCGAAAATTTTGCGCCGACTTGAACGACCCGCAAAGCTTGACCTAAAAAAAGGGACCGACCCATAGAGTAAAAAAATTAAAACTACTGTCTCCCGTACGATCAGGCTCTTATTTAGCTTCTCTGATTCGCAGATTGTTAACGAACTAAACCAAATCTCTCTCTCTCTCTCTGGTAACAGCTATTTGCCTCTCTCTTTTGTTTTTCCTTTCTTGGCTTCTTTTTATCTGTAGAAACACAACACAGCGAAGCCTTTTAAAAGTATCATATCATTCTCTTTCTCTTTGTTTTCATCTGGGCATCGTCTAATCCGACCAAGGTTTTGGTCGGTAAGTTTCAATTCTCTCTCTTTCTCTGCTTTTTTTTTTCTTTGATTAATGGGAACGAGATTGTTTTTGTTGTAGTTTTTTTTTTGTTATTTTGATTCGTTTGAGGGGTCTTTCCTGAATCTTTGCATGTGTTTGGTACCCTGGATTTCATGGAAAACAAAAAAAGATAGGATTTTTGATAATGTGTCGTTCTTCAAGCAACAAAAGTTTTGTTCTTTTTGAAGAAAAAATGTTGAATTTCAAATTTCCAATGAATGGTTTTGATGATGATTGTTTTTGAAAGAGGAATGCAAGTGACTTTTGGAATCTTACTAATGGATTGATGTGTGGTGGAAATATATGGAGGGCTAAGATGGTGAATTGTGGAATTGATTGAAGGCTAGGCGAAGAGGAAAACGTCTAGTTGAGGGGTATTGAAGAAATAGAGTGCAAATGGGCTGTTTTAGTTCTAAAGTAGCTAGACAGTTTCCAGGACATGAGGACCCTGTTGCTCTTGCTTCTCAAACTGCTTGTAAGCTCTTTCTTCTTTCCTTTCTGCAACTGTTTCGTTCAATTATGTTTTGTATGTGAGTTTGTTTCTTGATCTTGTTGTACAAGTATGCTCATTTTTCATGTTATGTAATTTTTTTGGCTAGAAAGGATTGAGAATTGTTGTTTTGCTAGAAGTTTGTATCCTTTGGATTGACTTAAACTTTAATGATTTTCACCCAGATAGACATTTTTAAAATATATCTTGACAATTGTTAAGTTGACTGTCTCTATTGTGCTAAGATTTGGCTGATCAAGTTGTAGGATTAGCTCCTTTTCTGACTTAGCCTTACCATACAGTTTGCCCTTTGATGGGAAAGTAAATGAATGGAAAACCTGTTCTGATCCTATTTTCTGTTAACAGAATGGAATTCACACTTATTTAGTGATAGTTAAATTAGAATGTCAAATTTCATATTCATTGTTTCTATAAAATCTTGAATTTATCTCACTGCCCTTCTTGTGTTCATTATCACTATCCATCTTTGTTTGTATGTGCCTTTTGGCCATGTGCAATATCTTCAACTTTAATTTATTTTGAGTTACCACTAATTTCCTATGCTCGTTTTGCTTTCAGTCAGTGTCAGTGAAGTTGAGGCACTGTTTGAACTATTCAAGAGCATTAGCAGTTCTGTGATTGATGATGGGTTAATAAGCAAGGTATCTAGAACACTGCCTGCTTTGTATGGAAATCAAAAATGTTCAGCTAGAAATTTTGCGTAAGTCATTTTCTTTTGTCTTTGAAGGAAGAATTCCAGTTGGCTATTTTCAAGAACAGAAAGAAAGAGAACCTGTTTGCAAATAGGGTAATAATCTTACTCCTGTTGTTCTCCGTTGAAGGACAGCTTTGTTGTGTGTTTCTTTTATTTTGTGGTAGTGATAAGTGACATGAAGCTTAAAGTTAGGACTTCATTTAGTTTTCCATATTTGTGTTGTTTCAAGTTTAGATGTATGGATTTTGATATTTGATTTTTGGTGCAGATTTTTGATTTGTTTGATGTTAAGGACAAAGGAGTCATAGATTTTGGCGACTTTGTCAGGTCACTCAATGTATTCCATCCTAATGCTCCACAGGAAGACAAGATAGAATGTAAGCTGGATTTAAATATCCTATGGAGTATTGGAATTTTTCACTATTGTGTTCTTGCTTACATATGGCGTTTGGAGTTATCTTACAGTTTCATTTAAGCTCTATGATTTGGAGAATACAGGATATATTGAGCGACAAGAGGTACGGCAACAGACTTGTATTTGAATATAGCCTTTTTCCACCCCATTAAATTTGCTTATATGACAAGAAATTCATGTTGAAAAATTGTTTTCACTATGAGGTAAGTTCTTGGTTGAGGCAACCAAAACTGAGGAGGATATGTGGCAAAGGGGTGTGTAGTTTTATGTTTTAGTAGGAGTATAACCTATTCAACTCAACACAAACTGCTGGCTTCTCTCAGAAATTGGAAACTTGATCAAGTCTTGTGCTTCATCTACAATTTTTTTGCATGAAATCCACCCTTCTTGTCTCAATTTTTAGTAAATTTGATTGAAGTTTGGCACATTGTTGACTTTCTAGTCAAACATAAAATCACTAGATACAGTGTTTAAATATGTGAATTTTATAATTTCACAGAATTTATTTAATATATGATTAGCTCTGAAGGTACTAGAGTAATCCCATGTTTGAGCTTTTCCCTTGTAACGGAAGCTATTCTATCATAACTTGATTGCATATGCTGTATGTTCCGTGTACCGTGTTTACTTCTCATTTTTCCTGATCAATGATTGCTGCTATAATTGTTTAATGAAGTTCCATGGTCTCCCTCACCTATGAAATTATGCCTGGTTAGTCTGTGTGACTATCAGGTTTTGGCTTGATCTTACTTCAGAAGGCCTTGAGAGACTACTTAAATGTTTTTTGTTAAATTTTTGTGTAAATTATTGGTTAATCATTACTTCTGTTATATTTCTTTGCCCAAATTTAATGAACACTCTCATTCATGTGGATTTACTTAAAAATAAGTTTCATTTGAACAGAAAAGTGCAGCTCAATGGTGTTTATTTAATATTGATTAATCGTTTGCTGAAACTTTGCTTGTAGTTGTACTTATCATATGTGATTTTGGCAGGTCAAACAAATGCTTATTGCACTCCTTTGTGAATCAGAAATGAAGTTGGCCGATGAAACCATTGAAATTATTCTAGATAAGGTGACTCATTAGTTTTCAATCTTAAACCTGTCAGTTCCATACAGTCTTATTATTGCATGTCTTGCTTGTGAATTGTTTGATATTGTCAATCACTCTTCACAGCTTTACTTGCCAATCAAACATTTACCTTGCCTTTTAATTAGCATAACTCAAGCAAAATTAACCAAATACTGCTATATGTACATGAAAATTGAAGGGGAAAAGGCCACTTTTGCAAGCTTATTTTCTTATTCAAGAGACTTCTTGATATCACCTTTCTTGGCGTTAAAATAATTTCACTGAACTCGGGCAAAAATGGCATCGGGTCACTGTAATATGTTCACTTGTGTGTAATACGGCGTGTAATATGTGCATTGCTTTTCGATCCAAGAAATATTTATTTTGGTAGTTTGGTTGGCCAGACTTTCTTGGAAGCTGATGTGAATAATGATGGGAAGATAGACAAGTCTGAATGGAAGAATTTTGTCTGTAAAAATCCTTCCTTGTTAAAGATCATGACCCTTCCATATTTAAGGTACTTCCATGTCCATCTATGGTTTTTTATAATATATATAACACAAATGGTGGATTTTTTCGGATAACGGTTTGCTGTTGCCATGAATACAGGGATATCACGACAACGTTTCCAAGTTTCGTTTTCAACTCCGAAGTGGATGAGATTGCCACTTGAAACGCAGGGAATGTTTTAGCTGTATTGTCATAGTTGGGTATTAGATTTTTGAAATTGATTCACAATGAAGTGTGTTGACATGAGGTGAAGTTGTCTACATTACTTGGTAAATTCACTTTGGATACAATTTAAATCAAAAATCCGATTTTATAATCCACGTTTGTTATCCATTTTTTCATGTTAATAGTGCAGTCTTACAGTTAGGGTTGAGAAGATTGTAGCTCTCCATTCACAACCAAGTAGATCAAATTTATATATATACCTTCTGCAACACTTTGTACTCTATTTGTTCTTGAGGAAATTACACAGCTTGAACCTCTTTGGAATTTAACTTTCCGTTTCATTCAAATTTGAAATCGAAACATATTTTTTCTCGAAAGCAAGGATCTTTCTTTTTCTTTCTGTTCTCCGTCGCGTTACAACATCAGTAAGGTTCATTGGTGCCGCCATGGCTGAGGATCTCTCTTACATCTCCGTCAATGGTTCGGCCGGCTCCGTCGTAGTCGTGGTCTTTATGACGGTCCTCATCTTTGAGGTGATGGTGGCGGCTCACTTTTTGGCGTCAGAGTCGCGAGGTAGATGACGAGGTCGACAGAGGATGAGCGGAGGAGTGGTGGTGGTGAAATTGACTGGGATTTGACATTTTTATGTTTCTTTCCGGAGAGTTTGTCTTTGTCGGATTTTGCCATTACGCTCCAGGATATTGAACACGCTACTTCTCAGATTTTCGTCTGAAGGTGTTATTCTCAGGTGCTTCAGGAGTTTGATGGTGTCATAGAGTTTTAGTTTGATGCACCTTTTCAGAGCTCGAGTAGAAGGGTAACATCTTCTGTATTAAATATATTTAACAAATAATATGTAGAAGTTTGTGTATTTTTAAATAGTAAAAATAGGAGCCAATGTAATTTGTTATCTAAAATAGGAGTTAATGTAATTTGTTGTCTTATGTGAAATAAAGTAAAATTTTAATTTTGTCTTTTCTTAAAATGTTGTGTAATTAAAAAGTGATAAATGGGGTAATAATATCATTTTATTTATTAAAATATCTAAAATAAGTTACAATGTGTTATATGTTATGGTATAATTATAAAATAAGAATATTGCATTTTTTTTATGCTGTAAACTCTCAATATGTTATATGTTTTTACTTGTCAAACGAGTCCTCAATATTTTTAGTTTGACGAAGAATGGATAAGAAAACGAGAACAGGATACAACAAAGAAATGCAATTGGAATTTAAAAAATCTCCATTACTCTCCTCTCAGTTTGGTTGTTACTAGTCGCTGTAATGAGCTTAAATTGGTTAAAGGTTGAAAAGTCCAAGTGAACAGTGGATGGTGGAAGCTACATAGCATGAACCAAATATTTATTAATTAATTAAGTTAAATCCTCATACTCTTCCTGTTATGGGTATTGATAACTTTTTTCTTGTGTTTTGTGTGACCATCTTTAATGTTTTTATCTGATTTTTATGAACATTTGGCTTAAAATTTGAATGGAAAATGCAAGGTCTTAAAAAAAATTGATTTACTCATTTGTACACCTTTGTATTCGGTATGTACTCACTATATATATTGCATGTACACGTTTGTATATAAATCTTCAAATGATATTTCTAAAATATCTAGTATTGTACACATTATATGTATTTTTTAAATTTTTTTCCCAAATAACAAAAATAAATATTAAAAATGATATTTTATTTTTTTTTTTGGTTTTTATTATTTTGTACACAAATTATAAGTATTTGTTGGTGTTGTACACATTTTGTATCTGTTTTGTACTCATCACACATGGTCAACCTTTTGGCATGTAGCCAAACTTTGAAAACGCTCAAAAAATGGTTAAATTATGGAAATTTTTAAAATGTTTTTCTCCATATGTGTCATTTTTAAACTCCTTTACTGTTGTGTTATTTATCAAAATATATATGTTCTTTTTGTACATTTGTGTGTTTTCCCCTTGTTCTTTCTGTAAGGGCAAATCATAGAAGGCTCAACGATAGTTTTAACATGAAAGTTGAATTGTTTCCAGAAAACTGCCTCTTCTATTTGCTGATCGTGGTGACATTTTTATTTTTGATAAAAAACGTGGTGACGTTTAACATTAGCGTGTTTCACAGTTTTTAATAGTTATTGTACCAATCTTGTGAATAATTCGGTAATTTAAACTCAGCGTTAGATAGTGATGAAGTCAGAAATTTTTTGTCCGGGGCACAACTCTAATGTATAATGAAGAAAATCAAACGTACTTATAATCATTAAATAAAATTTAAGTGCTATAAAATTCAAATTCAATTAAAAAGAAGAGTAAAAGTACTAATTTTTAAGTAACAACAAATTCTTATGACTTTTCATATTCTGAAAATAATTTAAAATGACTTCATTTTTAATTTTAAAAAATATTTCTTTTTCGACATAACACACCATACAATTATTGAAAAAATTATCTCTCATCTTGTTATGCAAATTCGTCTTCATAATTTTCATAGACAATAAAGTTCTTTCAACACTAATACAAAATCAAACGCCAACTCAATAAACCGATACACCCAATGAAAAGTTTTATGAAATTTCAACTCAACCATCTTTCTAGCAAGAGAACCAATACCATCAAGGTTAGCAAAAATTTCAATGATGTCATTTTGACCCATTTGCTTCAAAAAAAAAAAAAAAAGAAGAAGAGTCAAGTCTTCAACCCCTCCCCCGACCTTTAATGGTGCCCCCCTCTCACCTGTAAGTGAGAGGAGGCACCCTACAAGGACGAAGCCGAAGAACCCCCTAATAAGGGTGTTCCTGCAGGTGGCAAGTGGGGGCACATGCCCCCAGCAGCCCTAGTCTCCCTCCATCCTTGACATTAAATTTGGGTGAACTAGTTGATAATATATCACACTTTCAAATTATTCATAAGACACTTATTAAAAGGTCAAATTTTAATTTGGACCAACCTGACATTGAACTTATTTACTATAAATTGAAGGTGAATTGCACAACTAACGGAAACTGCAGTTTAACGGAAATTAATTTATCCATGATAGCTTGATTGATGCAAATGTGCAATTGGAGACCCATAAAGAAACTCAAATGCCACTAATAGAATTCAAGTGTAGGCACAATTTTTTTTAATAATTCATTTTATTTGTTCCTACTAAGAATCAAACTCACGATCCTTTAATGTTGAGATTTGCTCCAATACAAATGAGTTTCAAATCTATTGGAGGTACAAATTTATGCCTAGAATTTACAACTTCACCTCTCCAA
Organism: Flueggea neowawraea; assembly: GCA_948243855.1. Classification (NCBI taxonomy): domain Eukaryota; kingdom Viridiplantae; phylum Streptophyta; class Magnoliopsida; order Malpighiales; family Phyllanthaceae; genus Flueggea; species Flueggea neowawraea. Next base: position 3,350 of record CAODLS010659097.1, on the reverse strand, counting down.
TTTACTCACAATTTCTTTTGCTATATGATATTACTACTTTGTCTTTCTTTTGCATTGAGTCTGCGCTTATATTTAATAAAATGAAAATTTATGTATCTAATTTTCCATTCATGTTCCATCCTTATTATAATACAAAGTTTATTTTAGCCACAACATCAACACGTCATAATATTATAGTAAAATTTATAAGAAACAGATTGTTATACAAACTAAAACCCAGGGCTATACAAGTAGGAGTACTTTAGAAACTGAACATCAATATTCTGAACACATCAGCAATATTTTGATGGATTTACAAGGACTAGTAAACAGACCGAATTGGTTTGCAAAATGAAAATAATGGGACGAACTACTCAGGTTTTCAAACCACAAGGATAACCTTGTAGATTTGGCTATACCTCAGAGACTGAATAGCTATTTACCTTCTTTTAATTTAGATCTCTTAATTTTTATTCACATTTTAATTATTTTTAGTGAAAAAAGCAGGGAATTTTTTTGACAAGACGGCATGTCGTTTATTTGTTTTAACACCACCGTTCCCAGTTCCCACCAATCAATCCTTTCCTGGGCTTTTTGCCTTCTGCTCCTCTGTTTTGTGGAGAAACAACGAGCAAAAACTGCAAATACAAATACAATCCATGGTCAGCTGCCTTGTAACCCTTTTTTAATACATCAGTTGCTCTTAATTAGTTTGATTAATATATGATGTTAATTCTGATGAAAAGATTTCTTATTTTTGTGCTTGTTTTGGTGTTTCTCGCTTTGCTCTTTACCCCCAGGAAGCAATCCTTTTCTTGAAAGGTGCAGTTTTTGTTGTCGATTTTTTGCCTTTTTTTGTGAAAATGTAAGAACCCTTTTGTTAGGACTGTTTGTTTGCCTTTGTTTTGCCCTTAGTTAGGTGTTGTGTGCCTATGCTCTGTTGATATGTTGGATTTTAAGGTACTTGCAATCGAATTTGTTTTGTTTGTGAGCGAATTCAGAAGAGGCTTTTTTTTTTCCTTTTTGATCGGGGAAGAGGCTGTTTGTTGAAGATGCTGATGTTTTGGATTTTGAGCTGGCTGATGTCATCTGGAAAACTTTCGTGTGAATTGATGGGGAACGGTGTGTGAATTTAGACTTGCTTGAAGTAATTAAGCATTAAGACTTTCTGTTGATGACGCTGTTAATGGTTTGGTGCGATCTGCAGGTTTTTGCAATACACGAATGGCACTGACTCGGACAAGGGAATTTTTGTGTCATTCTCGCTTCGTCAAAGGCTATTTTTGTGGTTCCCTTGTGGCATCTCCAGTGCAGAAGACAGCTTTAATTTCTGATCATGCCATTATGTTTTTTGCTAATAAAAGTATGGGAATCAGAGCATTGGATATGTTGCAGCATCAGCTTCTAAATCTCAGACATTTTTCTAGTAGCACTCTACCTGATAGGATATGCTGGGAGGGTTCCACTCATGATGTTCTTTTGAGAAAGCTTCAAAGTAATTTGAAGGATCACCAGGTAGATGAAGCATGGTTAACTTTTAATGACTTCAAAAGTTTGTATGGTTTTCCATTGGATTCTGTAGTGAGTAGACTGATCACTGAACTGACATATTCATCTGATCCTCACTGGTTAACAAAAGCATGTGATTTGGTCCTGATGATTTCAAAGGAGAAACCGAATTTACTTCAACCTGAAATTTTGGCAAAGCTCTTACTCTCCTTGGCAAGAGTTCAGATGCCCATTCCTGCATCTACAGTATTAAGAATCATGCTTGACAGAAATATTGTGCCTCCAATGGACGTATTATCATTAATTGTTTCCCACATGGTGAAGACAGAAATTGGAGCATGTCTGGCATCCAATATCTTGGTTCAGATTTGTGATCGGTTTATCTGTCTTGGTGCTGACAAAAGTCATCATGCGAAAGTGATGAAACCAGATACAATGATCTTCAATGTTGTTCTTGATGCATGTTTGAGGTTTAAGTCATATCTTAAAGGCCAGCTGATAGTTGAATTGATGGCACAAACTGGTGTTGGAGCTGATGCACATTCAATTAATATTATTGCCCAGATCCATGAAAGGAATGGTCAAAGGGATGAGATCAAGAAATTCAAAGATCATATTGATAGGATGTCTGTTGCTTTTGTTTGTCAGTACCCGCAGTTCTATAATAGTTTGTTGCTAATGCACTTTAAGTTTGACGACATTGATGCTGCTGCTGAGCTTTTGGTAAATATGAATGGATCCATAGGATCCGTTAATAACCATAAGATAGGGAAGGATGCACAAAAGCCTTTCCTTGTTCCTATAGGATCTCTGAATCTTAGACCTGGCTTAAAGCTGCAGATTGCACCTGAACAGATGCAGGACTCTATTCAATCAGTATATCAAAAAAATGACCTTATCATTTCAAGGAACGGAAGACTTTTCCCTAGCAACAGGTCGTTCGCAAGACTCATCATTGGATACAAAGGGCAAGGAAGAATTTCGGATTTCTCCAGACTTCTAGTTAGCCTTAAAAAGGGCTGTCATATATCATGAGAAGACAATTTAGTTTCAGATTTGGTTAATGCTTGCATTCATTTAGGTTGGTTGGAAACTGCTCACGACATCTTGGATGACATGGAAATTGCTGAAGTTCCCATTTGTTCCACAACATATATGACACTCTTAAGATCCTACTATAGTAAAGAGATGTTTAAAGAAGCAAAAGGTTTGTTAAGACAAATGAGAAAGGCTGGTTTGCTAAAAGATTTCTCCGACGAGATGGATGCCTCCGTGTATCTTTCAGAAGCTGTAGATAATGCATCATCATCATTGATCTGTTACTCCGGTCTGACTGACATTTTAGTTCAGGAAATTAGAGAGGAGGAGAACAGCATTCCATCTATGATATACGGGTTGAACTCTTCAATTTACTTTTTCTGCAAGGCAAAAATGATTCAGAATGCTTCGAAGACATACCGAAAGATGAAGAAGATGAAAATCCAAATGACAGAGCAAACTTTTGCCTATCAAATGTGGGGATATTCTTCTTTCGAATGTATCAGGGTATTACAATCTTATGGGGAGACATCAAGAGTTACATGACGAGCTGCAATCTTGTGGTGAGCAGGGATCTGTACGAGTTGCTGCTACTGAACTTTATCTGCGGAGGGTACTTTGAGAGAGTAATAGAGATCATCAGTCACATGAAAGAGCGTAACATGTATGTCGACAAGAGGATGTATGAGAACGAGTACTTGAAACTTCATAAGAATTTGTATAGGAGACTGAAAGCATCGGAGGCAAAAACTGAGGCTCAACAATCCAGGATTCAGTATGTTAGGACATTTAAGAAATGGGTAGGCATTGATGTAAGTTAAAGC
>CAODLS010659043.1:0-10686 GCA_948243855.1 Flueggea neowawraea | reverse complement strand
TTTGATTCTTCAAGTGACTGTGTCGGAGAATATAAAAATTCAAACCACGAGGAGCGTCTTGGCTTTGTTTGCATCTGTTGCTCGTCTACGTGCGTAGCATCCTCCATCTATGTGAGGAGTGCGATTTTACTTTTAGGTATAAGAGAACTGCAGCTCAGTTACATGAATTGAGCATCTCCTACCTACGTAGCAAATCCTTGGAGCTTTCCGCCTTCTAATACAACACATCTACGCGCATTGCACATTGTTTACGTGCCTTGTATGTTGTTCTACGCGCATAGTGACTTTTCCAGAATGATCAATGTGCTTAGATTAATCTTTTAAGTGCTTTGTGGCCAAATATCATCAGGTATGCTACTTTGCATCCTTTTCATGGATGTTTTACATTCATCACATCAAAATTGAATTCAACAATCTTTCCCTTTTTGATGATGACAAAACGTACATGAATTTGAGCATCTATTCAACAATAACAAAACAATTTGATCAAGGATTTTACTCCTTGTCACTTGGTTAGTTCAACACAATAATATATGATGTTCAAAGCAAGAGTGATACCAAATGATAACACACTTAAAAAATTCATGCACATTTCTCCCCGTTTTTTTGTAATCATAAAAAATGATATGTAGAAACAACAATCTGCTCCAATCAATCAAAAGAATCAATTAACAAAATTATATCTCCCCATAAGCAAATGCATATATGAAACTGATTGTAATTAAAAAAATTCCCCCCTATGAAAAAAAACAACTCAATATATGCATTAATAGTACTTGTTGAATGCAAAGAGATACCAATTGAAAAACATGTGATGCAATCAACTCAAATATGCAAGTAATCATAACAAATAATAAAAAAAATGCATAAAAAAAAGTAAAAAATCGAAATGAAGAAAATGTCAAGAATGTGTTACCACACTTGCTTTTCTTTCCTTATCCTTGATGGCTGTCAAGCATATTGCACCAATTTCATTATGATCACTGGAACTTGAATCATATTCAACGAATCTTCTTTTTCTCCTTTTGTCATGTTTATTCAAATATGGACAATCCAATTTGACATGACTCAATTCATTACACTCATAGCAAATGAGTTTGTTCCTCCTCTTGCTTGCCTCTTTTGCATCTCTTTCTTTATTGAGGAACTTCTGGAATAGTTTGGTGAGATACTCCAAATCTTCAAGATCAACCTCTTCATCATCATCATCCTCACTTGAGCTTGAAAGATACTTTGATTCCTTGAATGCAATCCCAAATCTTTTCTCTTCTTCTTCTTGCCTTACTTCTCTTCATGTTCTTTCATACTCATTTCATGGGTGAGTAAGGAACCAATTGGCTCCTCCAATGGCAGAGAATTGAGATCCTTGGCTTCTAGGATGACATCTTTCTTAGAAGCCCATGATTTAGGCAAATACCTTAAAATCTTCCTCACAATATCAAAATTTGTATATGATTTTCCAAGAGCTTTGAGGCCATTGAGGATATCATTAAAGTGATCAAACATCTCTTGAATAGATTCTTTTTTCTTCATTTTATGAACAAGAAGAGAAATCTTATTTTCTTTGACTTTGTTTATTCCCTCATAAGCAATCTACAAAGTTTTCCAAATCTCTTGAGCAGTTTTGCATTGTTGAACCTTGTTAAACTGAGATTTTCTTAAAACTTTGTTGAACGTTTTTTACAAACTAAAACAAATAACAAAGTCAAATAAGAAAGCAATGCAAAATCCAATTCACATAATGTAAAGCAAAGTAAATAGAGTAGGGAGAGACAAAACAAAGTCTTGATTTATAGAGGTTTGGTCCTCCTTGACCTACGTCCACTCCTCTAAATCCCCTAGATAGTTTCAATCCACTATCTCTTCACTTTCAGGTGGAGGGAAACCGTTTACAACACTTTTTTTGTGGGCTCAACAAGCAAACCATTGCACCTTGTTTTTACGGACTCAACAAGAAAATTGAATCCCTAGTTTTTATGAGATCAATTAGAAAACTGTTCACCTTGTTTTAAAGACAAAATAAGCAAACCAAACCTCTAGTTTTTGCAAGCTCAACTAGGAAACCGAAGCTATAGTTTTCTAAGTCTCACTAGCAACCACTTTTGTTTTTCTAAGGCACAACAAGAAAACCTATCTACCCCAAGCAAACAACCTTATTTGATACCAAATCAACCCAAGAGTATAACAGATTTAAGCTCACACCAACCTAGAATTGTGATAGTAAGTAAATAGCTCAAATGGGTTAGAAAGGTAGAAATAAGAGAGAATGTGAATAGCAAGTTTAGCAAGGGTTTCTCTCTTTTTTTTTTTTTTTGCTCTTCTGGCCTGGGATGTCTATTTATAGACACTTGCAAGAATGAAGTAGCCGTTGTGAAACAAATAGAGATTCTATCTTTAAACGACACGTGTGTAGTTCCTTCATTCTTCAGAGTTCTGCATGCATTGATAGCATGTCTATGTGCGTTGCAAGAACTCCAGTAACCACTGTATTGAATAGATCAGCATCTATGTGCTTTTTCTCTTCTCTACGTGCGTAAGCAATTCATTGTTCATTGATATGTGTGCATTGTAGCTTGCTCTGCGTGCGTTGCTCTAAATTCCAGAATAAATAGTTTTTCCCAAACATTGTGCTACATGCATTACTCCTTCATCTATGTGTGTTGTCAGATCTTCAAGATTGCACCTTTGATTCTTCACATAACTGTGTCAGAGAATATTAAAATTCAAATTGCGAGGAGTGTCTTGGCTTTGTCTGCATCTGTTGCTTGTCTACATGCGTAGCATCCTCCATCTACATGTGTAGTGCAATTGTACTTTTATACTTAAGAGAACTGCAACTCAGTTACATGAATTGAGCCTCTCCTACGTGCATAGCAAATCCCTGGAGCTTTTTGCCTTCTAATACAACACATCTACACACATTGCATTGCCTTCTACATGCATTGCACATTGTCTACATGCCTTGAATGTTGTTCTATGTGCATAGTGACTTTTCCAGAATGATCAATGTGCTTAGATTGCTCTTTTAAGTGCTTTGTGGCCAAATATAATCAGGTCTACTACTTTGCACCTTTTTCATGGATGTTTTGCGTTCATCATCATCAAAACTGAACTCAATAATCTCTCCCTTTTTGTTGATGACAAAACATACATGAATTTGAACATCTATTCAACAATAACAAACAATTTAATCAAGGATTTCACTCCTTGTTACTTGGTTAGTTCAACACAATAATATATGATGTTCAAAGCCAGAATGATACCAATGATAAAAACTTAAACAAATTCATGCAGTTGGATTAATGACGGTTTATGAGGTATCGTTTAAGTTTTGAGTTGGTTAGACATTCTCGAGAATAATTTAATTCGAGTTAGGAATCGATTCAGGGAAAATCGAGCTCGACTTATGCATTTCCAGGACGCACGTTGAGGAGATAGGAATGTGCACCGCATTCTTGTGAGGGGTGTGTGTGGCGTGTCAATTTGTGAGAGGTCTTCAGAAAAACCCATCCCTAGACAATAGATGTGCATTACCCTCCCATGGTGATATGAGGTATCTTTGAATAACTGCATTAGTGTTTTAAGTATGTTGAAATATTTGATGATGCTATAAACAACATGGAGAGAGAAATAATTAATGAGACAAATGTTACTTCCTCCTTCTTATTAAGAGTGATTTTTAAAGTTGTAGCACACATATTAAGAAAATAATTATAGTACATTAACTACAGTACTAATTTACTATATCATCCCTATTAATGACTCCTCAAAAATATAAATTATTTAGTGTAAGTTATTAATTATAAGGGTATATTCGAAAAATTATGTTCAAAATTTTCTTGATTTTGTAAAATGTCACTTATTTTAACAAAAAAAGATCTTTTGTAAAAAAAATTCTTTGTGAAAATGAGGGAGTAATTGTGAAGACAATGAAGAACAGGGTGAGATATATGTAAATAAGCATGCCCTACATCCCAATTTGGATCTAAAAGAGCAAGGAGACGAAGCTTTACCAAGTCTAAAACAAATCATAAGAATCTCAAGAATTTGCTATATAGTTGTTGCTCCTAATGTATCTTCTGATTTTGCTATTTTCATGCAAAAGATGGATACGCATCTTGATGTAGTGGTAACATGAGTAGGAAATGGCTAACAAAAGTAATAAGATAAATTGAGAATTTTGATGAGCACTTAAATTTGAAGGTTTATCTAATGTTGATGTCTTACAGATTGCAGATCTCCTTACTATTAAACAAAATAAATTGAGAATTTTTTTTATGGAACTCCATCATGTCGTAAAAGACAGTACGTACTTATAAAAAAAAGTATATAATTGGCCTTCTTTATCCAACTCATGAAGGATTCAGCTCTAGAATGAATTGAAGTATTTGATTTTTTTTTTTCATACTTGACTGAATTTACTATATTTAGCCCCGAATGGAGAGCTCGGCGGTAATCTCCGAATGTTTAACGGAGGATGTTTCGGGCTCGAATCTCGGAGTGGGGGTAGAGGTGGGGCAAAAGAAAAAAAATTACTATATTTACAAACCTTTAAATAATTATAGTTATCCATCATGATATTTTATTGTTACATGTTTAATGAGTTGAATTTTTTTGAGCATTTCAAGCACATTCAATTTTACAAAATTATTAGTAATTTCAATTCAGTCTGGACTATCCTAAACGTTTCAAACGAAATCTGATTCAGATTTCGGTTGTAATTATACCAATCACTTCAAATCAAATTTAATTTTGATTTCAAACTAAACCAAACAATAGTTATAAATAGTGATTTCGACTTATAAGAAAATCCATTCCATTTGTAATTCCGTTTGCAATTTCGATTCTAAAATTTGAACCAGATCTCTAAGAGCCCGTTTGATAGTCCAGGAATTGAATCAAGAATTGTGGAATTGGCTCAACCAATTCCAATTTTGTTGTTTCGCTAACCAATAGAATTTACAATTCCAATTTCATGCCTAATTCATTGGATTATATTTTGGCATGCTTCAATTCTTAATCCTCCCCTAAAAATTATCAATTCCAATTCTCTTTCTCTCTCTCTCTCCCTCCCTCCCTTGCTCTCTATCTCTCTCTCTTCTCCCCCCGCTCTCTTTCTCCCTCCCTCTAAAAAAATATTTAATTAAATAATTAAATATTTCATCTATATATTATTTAAATAATCAATTCTAATTTTGATCATATTCTAATTCTGATTCAATTCTAATTGTGTATGTTATTCAAACATCAAAATTCTAACTTAATTTCAATTCCAACATAATTACAATTCTAATTCTAATTCTAATTCTAACATACCCTAAGTGGATTTGGTCTTTCAATTCTTCATCAAACGTGCTCCATTATTGACTAAACTTTGGACCTAGGCTTGTTTTTAATGGTGCAAACGCACAAAATGCAAATGAATTATAATTTTTTGTTTTATGTTGAAATAAGCTCTAATTTTTAACGACTCTAAATATTAACACAAATCATTTTGTGGTGCCAATTTGAAATAAATTAACATTGAAACACAATGATTTAAGTTATACATTTTAATCTAATTTATATTTATGGAATAAAAGATACACTTGAGGCAACACCGATGGCTGTTGGCTCTCCCAACCACTAACAGTTCGCACACATAAAAAGATAATGTTTTCATGCATGCTTGAGTTCACGATTTCAAAGGTGGAGGTGGGTAGTATTTCCACTGCTAAACCCCCCAACTACTAAATCCTGCATTCTTAATAAATGCAAAATATAGACTTCCCACTCGCAACTTCTCATACTTTTTTTTTTTCTTCTTTTTCCGATTTCCCATCATTTCCATATTAACGGGGTGTGTCACATTTGTTTTGATCACCTTTGACTTCCAACAAAGTCAGATAGTAATATTAATGAGTTTTGTGTTGGAACATGACTAATGGTAAGCATTATTTCGACTGCAAAATAGTATAGTTTATTTGTCAAATTGCGGCTGTTGGAAATTGTTCAGTGATGTAAGAGCGCACCACAATTATAAACATTGATCTAATCTGATAATTTCACTGTAAATCAACAGTTTCTTTTGCTTATATTAGCGACATTGCTCGAGGAATTGTATTCCACTTCATTCCCATTATTATTTTAATTAATTTTTAATTTGTGGTGGCAAATTCTTTTACACCAATCCAAAGGCCAAGAATCATTACAAATCTGTCTGGCAACATAATCAGCCAACAAATTAGCTTCTCTGTGAATTTTCCTAACTGAAATAGAGGAACCAAATGCCAAAATGGAAGAGTAGTCCAAAATGATAGATTTAATCTCCGATGGACAGTTATCTTGGTCCTGAAGAGGTTGAGAAGATTAGTTTTAATTTAATTCAATGGTCATACGAATAACAATACATTGAAAAAATAGTTGTGTTACATATGCACAAAAAATTATTTGATTATTTTTTTAATGTATTATCACTTTTATAACTGTTAAGTTAAATTAAAATCACTTTTTACTTTTAAAAAGAAATTAATGATATTGATTCAAAGGACATTAGTCCAAGTAGACAAGCATATGTATGCACGAGGGTCTCTTGCACAGTTGCACTAGATATTAACATAATCAAGTCTTTTCAAATTTTATATTTCCTCTATAGATAATTTAATATAATACTGTTAATTGTGGAGCAATCATATTTTGAGCTCAACGATTTTTTAAAGAAAAAGGTGTAACGAAGCTTTGCTGATGCAATAAATTATTGTCTAATAAAATAAACGGTATATAAATATTCAATTATATTGATGTATATAACCAATAACTACGTATAGATAATATTTTTCATCAATTATTATAATTGATACTCAAAATTTTCATTTTAATTAGAACAGTAAAGACTAAAGATGATGGACATGGTTAGAACGGAGAGGTTGGGTTTCACTCCCTTTGGTTAGTAAAGGTATCCAATCAAACAAACAACAATATTCAACACATAAATAATCATAATAGATCGAGATTCTACTTCGATATGCACATCGAAAGAATATTGATTGAATACTTAACAATCAAATCGTTGTTAGTCTCTCTATGAATCATGATCGTATTAATTGCATCAACGTAGAATTGGATCGCAACCCAAAACCCACGGAACAATCTCTACAGGAGGTGTAGTATGCTCCATGAAGAAGAATTTCCTCTCATTCTCCTTGGCCAAGGCAGATGACACACACAAGAGTTAAGGGAGTGTTTTTCTGCTTTGTGTTGTGTTTAAATTAGTTATCTGCTAGGGTCTAAGTCATCTATTAGATGGTGACTAGTATGAGCTCTCTAACCATATTAGGAGCTCATACACTAAATCCTATTAGGATTAGGCCCACTAATCTTAACCTGATAAGAACCCATTGGACACCCAATCCTAATCGGGTTCAAATTTCACTGATAACCTGTCATGGTCGGACCTACTTTCTAATAGTTAGAAACAATGAGATGGTAATTAATATTGTAACACCATTTCCCTCTTGTAATTATACTATCTAACACTTATATCTAGATTTACATAAGATATAAACACGTGTTTCCATTGAACATGCATAACAAGTCTTCACTTTCAAATGTAAATACGAAAGTTTTAATGTAAACATATAAATAGGCTAAACATAAGTTTATGTAACATTAAAAAAAAACTCTCAAAATTATATGTACAACGATAATATGATGCAAATGAGAGAGAGTATGAGACCCAGCCAGATGACTTTTGTTCTATGTATACAAGTTAATCAGCTTCACGCTTGATCAACTCTCCAAAAATTGTATAAGGCTAAAAACTTGGAAAAATAATAGTATTTTATATGATTTGTTACTCAATGAGAAAAACCATCATTGATACATCCACAAGAAATATCACACACATCCAAATATATATTAATCACACAGAATGTAACGATGCTTCTGAATGCAAATATGATTTTATTTCGATCGGTCGGTCATTGGAGACATAAAGTCTCGAATATATATAGTGGTCAGCTGGAAAATGGTCAATGTAGACTTAGAAGTCTCTTATCATATGCGGTTAGTGGAGACATATAATCTCAATAATAATAATAATAATAATAATAATAATAAAAAAGAGAACTTAAGTATGTTGGTCAAGTCTGCCATTTAAGTCGTAGTGCAAGTGCCAAGTCAATGATACAACTTTTAATCAAAATATGCATTTAAAGATAATGATAGCGGTGACGGTAAATCAAATCATATCAGTATTTTCGATAAAGGTTATTCAAATCATATAAATGATATATGATAAACATTGAATCTTATCAAATAATATCAAACCAAGTATCTGACCATGGTAAGGTCACAAACAATTTCATATATCTCACGCATATCACCTTGTAAGCAACATCAGATAAGTCATATATTTGCACGTGTAATAAACAAATTAATCCACATAGTCATATAGACACATGCCATGTCAAAACAATCACATTTAACAAAGTCAAATCACATAACAAACAAGTGAAGACATTTTCAATTTTTTACTTACCTGTAACTCCGATGTCTATTAAATATTAATAACTTTAAATCTGTGATTATTCTGATCTTCTAGATCTATACAAGTTAAAAATACATATTAATTCCTTATACATCTTTCTGTAAAAATATAAGTTAATCTCTTAGATATATTTTTTCTTACAATCTGTCCCACATATAGTTTCTCAAAGTCACGACAATTTCGACTTGTACTAATTAACTTCCAAACTAATCAATTTTTTTTTTCAATTTTTCTTCAAATTTGCAAGGCCCCTGTTCTAATGCTATTATTTCACACTTCAGATTAATCCTTCTTCCAAAAAGAATGCAAAACAATCCCAATTCACTTAAAATTGTCCTCACATATTATTGATTTCTTCTGACCACACTACAATCTTTTAATTCTTCATTTGAACTTCAATTTAGTCACGGCCTAAATGTAAAACATGGAATTTTACTCAATCTAAATTAATTACTGATTTATTTTATTAGTCTATATTCATTTTCTAATTATTGGATCCTTAATCGTATTATTTCAATAGCTAAAACCATAAATTTACAAATTTGACATAGAAGTTACCCACTCATAGCCTTTCAACATTAATTCAAAACAAGGCCTTAACAACTATGAAATTGCTAATTTAATAACTAATTTACTTACTTAACCTAGAACTCAAAACTAGTTTATTTAGATATTGAATCTTTGTAAAATTAATCCTCTTTTTCACCCACATAGTATAACATTATTTTAGCCTTTAAAAACAGTCCAAGACGTCAATAGATCAACTCCCAAAATCTTGAAATTAAACTAAATCATATAACCAATGCAATTCGTTGCTCCAGATTGAATGATTCGACTTACTGATGAGAAGTGACCAATGAAATATATATCAAGAAAGAATGAATTCATTATTAATTTAACTTTTTTGTCAGTTCAGTCAAATATCTAAATAAATTGATCGTTCCAGTCACTTATATTAATTTGAGGTTAATCGAATCAATAATATATGAAACGCATTTATTTAAAATAATACAGCTAGTATATTCAATAATATTTAATATACGATAATTTCAAAAAAAAAATTGACACTCTTATTTTTTTAGATCAAGGCACCCGTAATTCTTTTACGAGTCTATTTAAACTACTAATTTATAATTTATATCTGTTAACTAATTGTTCATACACAAAATCTTGCTGATTGAATTGCTGGGTTAAGAAAAATGTGGGATAGATTGTGTACAATATATGAGACCACCAGATTGGAAGAGTTAACTTGTGGGGCTCAATAAATTGGGCAGATGTTACACGCCTTTTTGGTCCTGAGGCTTACTGGCCTGAGGGGATCGTGCTCGGGGCGGCCATTGTTGTTGTTGAGTTCGTGTTGCCTAACATCATAAGACTTTGGAATTAGAGACGAGAGAATGAATAACAAAGTTGAATTTTATTAATACCAAGGACAAAGTACAATAAAAATAAAGGCAAGGAAACTAAAGACTGAAAGTAAAGAACATGGAACTAAAGGCAAGGAAATTAAAGGCTAAACTACGGGCTGGAAAATAAATGATAAAAAAGACAAATGACAAGAAATAATTGAGTTGTTGTTGATGTTGGGATCCTCATCTTCTTGTTCATTCCTCCTTTTATAGCCTTTAGTAGTAACTTGTGTCTCTATATTCTCCACTTTTCTTGTCACTACTGCTCTATGTCTTTGAATAACTCCCCACTTTATATTGAATCAACCAACTACTTCTTGTTATGTGCCACGTACACTCCATACAACTTGGCTCCACTTTCATGCATGCCATGCAAAGTGGCCAATCATGTTGATTTGTTTAACTAGTGGCATGTAAATCTCATAACCACCTCGGCTTGACAGGACCTCTTGAGGCCAACAATAATTTGGTAGTAACAGATGCCCCCCTTTTTGCTTTGGAGGAAACCGCAAGGGTTTTTTTCTCCAACGGGTATGTTATTTTGGTCTCTTAGTAACTGAATCGAGAGTGTGTAGTACTTCCAATAAATGTTCAATTATTTGTGATTGCTGCTACTAATGCATGTATGGTTCGAAGAGTAAATAGAATGACCATTTTTTTTAAAGTGAATAATGCAATCAGGCCAAATTGCCTACATATGTGTCATTTTTTGACAAACATACATGGACCATTTTTTCACAATTCTAA
>CAODLS010658978.1:0-10089 GCA_948243855.1 Flueggea neowawraea | reverse complement strand
CATATGCTTGATCACTGCTGTGAGAACACCCACCTTCCAAGCCTTCTTCAAGTCATGAGGCTTCTTGTAGGGTGGAGGACCTTGATCCTTGGGCAAACCCAGCTGAGACCACCACTCCTCACTTCCACTCGGCCACCATGGCGGAGGCACACCTTTCTCTAATGGGAATCGCCTCTGAGGAGGGTCGCAGTGCTGCATTAACGCTGACAGAAGAGAACCCAGGGTCGTATCTTGAAGCTCTTGCAAGGTATGGGGGGTTGGACCAATTAAATTAGAACCCTCATTCTCGCCGGGGATGGAATTATCAGCTTGGTATTTTGCTATAGCAGCCGGACCATTTCGATCAAATCTGACTTTGTCCTTCCACCATTCTCGAAGGTTATCAGATGCTCCAGTCACCGGCTTTCCTTTCTCAGGAATAATCCCATAAACAAAACCTTGAGCTTTACAAACTTCCACCATCTTCAACATGTATTTAAGAATCCCGTCTTGGGCCCTCGACATCTTCTTCCTCCTAGCCTGCTCTTGTGATTGCCTCTGCTTAGCAACATCACTCCCTTCCTTACTCTTGCTCTGTTCTTTTAGCCTTTTGAGACGCCTTTTGTCCCTCCACATCCTCCTCTCAAGCTCATCAACATCAATCTCCTCATCACTATAATCATCCTCCACAGTTGCCTCCGGCTCTGCCTGAGGCGCATCCATGTCTCCTTCCACAATAGGAGCAGACAAAAACTCCATCATATCACCACAAAAACCCATATCCTCAAACATTAAAACCTTAAACCTCGAAATTTGACTCCTCAGACCAATCCTACACGATTCCAGGCTGTGGATTAAACTTCAAAGGTAATCAATTCTGATTGTATTATCAGACCTGCGCTGCAAGCATAAAAAAATCTGGAATGATCAGAAATCAGGAAGATCCATAAGATTCATAAAAGATTAGATATAACTTATTCTGAATACAATTAAAAATCTACCATTTCATCAATCACTGATGTAGTTAACTAACCTATATCAACTAATCACATATATCTGTTTCTATTGATATAATTAAATAGTTCAATAAACATCACATAGACCTCATAGATGAAGATATAAACCACAATGATGAACCTATTAGATTCAATTGATTTCATATAAACCAACTAAATCACATCAATCCTGTGAATCAAAATCAAGACCTCACCGTTTATTAAAGCTAAAAACATACTTAATGTCCAGGAAATTCAATCAATCGTCAGAAAAAAAAAATTAGTTTCTCCATAACAAGTATATCATCCATATCATAAACAACAAAATCTTGAATAGAACAAATCATTTTAGATCAACAAAAACAAACCCATAATCCATCTTGACCCACATCAAAAAAACTAACAGTAGACGCAAAAACCAAATTCAATAAAATGGAACAATAAAAACCACAACAGGAGAAAAAACCCAAAATCCAAGAACAACTAAAAGAAGAGGGGAAAAAAATCAAGAATCGTTACCAGGTAAAAGATAAAGAATTGAACTTTGACTTGGCCTCGACAAAAGGGAAGACCCTTTTCTCTTCAAAAAACCAAGAAGAAGGCTTCCACAAATAATAAACCTCTTTTTTGTAGGAGGAGGCCACTTGATGATATGAGGAGAGTATTATTAGGGTGGAGTGGTGGGGTATATAGGAAGGAGAAATAGCAACTAAGCAAAAGAAAGAGAGAGGTTTGGAAGGGTGGAAGAAGCCAATAAATGAGGGTCTCAAATGGGGATGTTAATGGAAGGAAAGAGAGAGGAGAGGGAGTGCTCAAATAGTTAATAGAAGAAGAAGCACATGAGAGAGAGAGAGAGAGAGAGAGAGAGAGATTTTGGTAATGAAATGAAATTTAAAGGCAAAAGAATAAAAGGGCGTCACTGTGGGGGGCGGTGTCTGTGTCGGGATGGATTATGGTATTTTTTATTTTTTTATTTATTTTAATAATTGAGAATTTTTTATATATTTAATTTAACAATTTAGATTTAATTATTTAAAATGAATTTTTTTATGTATTGATAAATTTTTAATTATTAAATTAATTTTAAAATATTTAAATAATATCTTAATCTTTAAAAATATATAAAAAAATAAATTTAAAAGGATCATAATTTATTTCGTTTGTGCCACTAACTCAACCCCAATTATTGTCCCTTTTTTCTATATAGCACTAATATTTTAGACTACCCCATACCGAGCTAAATTCCTCCCCCTCCCCCTCCCCCTCTTTTATTTCTTCCTTATCCTTCTATGTTTTGTATCTCAAAAATGCATTTCTTTTTTTTATTAGTGATGAAAAATGCATTTATTTTTATTTTTTATTAAATAAATTATTAGATAGATGGAATATTTGATTTTAATAAATTAAATAGTCAATATAAATATAAATTGTATATTAATTGATCTTAAATTGTAGAAGTTGTATTTATTTTAAAAAATTTACAATTGTATAAATATATTGCAAGTCAAACACCTTCAGAATTTGTTTATAGTTAAATTTAAAAATAAATTGAAGAGATTAATATGTTTTTATAAACATAATATATATAAATAATAAATATCAATGTGTATATTTACTAAAAACACACCCATGTTTGTTTTTTATTACGTAAAACATCTAATTTAATAATTTGTTTTAGTAAATTAGTATTTAATTTATTAACAAACACCTCATTCTGGTTTAAATGACATTCAATTGCAAAATACCGCATTGATTGTTTTTTGTCAGAAAAAAAGGAAAATCGAGGCCTACTAAAGGTTAATATTTTTTTACATATAAATATTTACTCTTCATGGTGGCATGACAGCAAAAAATACCGCATTGATTGTTTGTGCGTGGATTTTAGAGTCCTCGAATGAACCATTGTGTCAATTGACTCAAAGTGTAAATTACGTGTGTGCTCTTTCTATATTTTTTTTTAACGAATGTTCTTCTATTTTCCTTTAAAAAGCTATCAAATTTATATCAATGCTTATCGATCTAGCTCTAAAACGCTAAATTTAGCTACGATTTTGTTTTTTTTTTTCAATTTAAAACGTACTGCATTATCCGGAGAAGATAGACGAACATGAATTGTTCCTTTCCACGGGTACGGTTAATAAAATGTTGGAAATTCAAGAATTTCATAAGCATAGACCAATCTACATAATCTAATTTTTATTCACAAATGTTGCGGGTCTTGTAGCCCAACGGTAACACGTAAGAGTAATCATGGTTAATGCATGCATCCCGAGTTTAAATTGAACAGTATATATACATATTTTTAATATCTTATCGTGTTGAGTTGAGGTCTGATCAAAAAAGAAAATTATTTCGAAAAAAGAGTGTAATTGCTAATTAGTCCTCATAAATTGGATTAATACCCTAAGTTTCTACATATATTAAAAATAAGCTCACTTATTATAAAATGACATGATCCTATTCAATTAATTATATTACTTTTATTGTTGAAACCTATCCATAAACCACGTCGGTGTGCCACTAAACTCCTTTTTTCGTCCATGGAGATAATATCACTGAAGTCTCCAATTATAAGCCATGAAATTTGAGACCTGGTAGCAAGAGACCAATTCTCTTCGTCTACTTTGCTTTAGCAACCCGTAGAAACCACCGAGTCTCCAAGGTTGTTTATTTTCAATCCGAACCTCCATGTCGATGTGATTTCTAGAATAACTAAGAAGCCTTGCCTGATTTTTGTTTTCCCCATTAGTGATAAGCCAGCCCCACTGTGACCAATTCTTTCGATAGTTAACATACCTTCAAACCCCAAGTTGCATTTTATTAGGGAAAAATTACACTTATAATAGAAAAATAAATACTGAATTTGATAAATAAAAAAAAAACAAACTAAATTTGACAATTGTCAAATTCGTGAGAAATCACGATACTTTCGCTAGCAATTGATTTTTTTCACAAAAAAAGAATTCTACCCAAATAAAATATTTGATTTTTCAGAATCTGTACAATAGTCTTCAAAGATCTATAAAAATGTTCAAAAGGAAGTTCATAATTTTTTTATAAAAAAACTAATTAAATAAATTTTCGGTGTAATAATTTTCTTAAATTAAGTTGAATTATATATATATATATATATATATATATATATATATATATTCAGTGTACACAATATTTACAAATTTTAATTTATTTAATGGTAATTAATTTGGTGTACAAAGTTCTTTAAAGGTCTTTAAAGGTCTATAAAAATGTCTAAAAAAGTGTGCAAAAATGTTATTTTACAAACTTGACAACTAATTAACAATTACATGAAAAACCAACAATTACCCAGACAAAAACACTCAAATTTCCAAAAAAATAATAATTACAAGGACTAAAACAAAAAAAACATCTTCTTCAAGCATCTAGGGTTTCCAAAACCCTAGTCGCTGCCTCCCACTTGTCGCGCCTCACATCCCTTGCCCCCACTGAACCAATTGTAGACGGCAGTCAGTAACATCATCACACAAGTTGTCAGAGTCTTCGCAACTCTGTGGCGACCTCAAGTTTCGATTTACTACGCGATTTGGATTGGCAACGCCTAGTAGGATCTCGATTTTCGTCTCATTTTGGCTCGATTCATCGTGGACACCACTGACGCCAACAACTTCCATATCTATTGCTCATATTTGTTGTGCCTTCGCGTCACTGCTGCAATTGAAAAGAGAGAGAGAGAGTGAGAACGAAAGGCGAATGGTGGATGAGAAAGAACGATAACAAAGAGATGAGAGCTAGTGAGAGAGCAGATATGAGAGAGAGAGAGAGAGGGAAGACATAGAGACAATGGAGGAAGAAAGGAAGTAAAGAGACAGAGAGAGAGAGAGAGAGGAAAGACATAGAGAACGAAGGTGAACAAAGTCAGAGGAGAGAGAACGACATTATGAGGCAATAAACAAAACCAAGTGTCACGACCCGTTTCCGAATCATGATCGGCATACGAGGCGAACCGTCTATGCATGCCCGGTCCATCTCGCACAAGCCTCAGAGAACAGAAATATCTACCCAAATTCATATTATTACTCGACTTATTAGTCGTATAAAAACATCATACAAAGATAAGTTTTAGAAAAATAATATCCAGAATATTATTAAATAATTATAATACCAAAATATTAAATAAGTAATATAAGTAAAACCATCAAACATTATTTATCAAATGCAAGTCATAACCCACTACCCGATGTGGAGCATCTAACAATACTGAAACTCGGGCTCGAACAATAGGGCACTCACTATTGACAAGATACCTCACTGAGCACGGAAGATCAAATACTCCCTATCAGGAACACCTGAAATACGAAGTAAAATAAACAAGAAAAAAGAAGGGGGTAAGAACCCAGTAGGAATAACACTTCATCGCCTCATACATACTTCACAAAGACCGTTTTGAAAATCTTTCAAAAATACTACATGCAGATATAAGTATATATACGTATACACGCTATATACAGTGTAATATTATTTTTGAGAACCATTTCGAAATCCTTCGCAACAATGCAGCCAACAAATAGTCATCAGAATCGACTAAGGAATAAATTAAATAAGTATTTAATTTTCCAAATCCAAAATAGCCAACATATTTCCCTTCCAAATTATTTACCGAGAACATATTTATTTTCTAAAAATATTTAAAAGCTTTAACAAGACTATATCAGATAAAAGGAGTCATATGGACTCAATAATAACCAAACTATTTTCTTTCAAAATATTTATTGAACTGAAATCACGTTTATTTCCCAAAGATATTTTCAGATAGGAGTACCAAAAACATTTTCAAAGAGAAGCACCAAAACGTTTTTAGAGAGTGACCTGAAATCACATACGTAGAGTCAACCAGACTCTTTAATAGCCATTTAGGCGAAGATTAGTCACTCATGCACTATCGTATAGCCACTAAGGCAAGATATGCCACTTAGGCACATAGCATTAGCCACTTAGGCAAATGATACATCATCGGTGTATCAAAGGTTACGCGACCTCGTAGCTAGATGTCCCAAATCAAAAATTTTTTATCAAAAAACATATCAAAATATTTATTTAAAAATATTCAAACATTCAACATACATAACTGACAAATTATTCACCAAAATATATCAAACGTTTAGTCAAAGTATTTATCCCAAAATACTTTTAATTTCATAAAAAATACGTAGTACACAAACTTCACTTATTTTAGAATAAAACTTTTATTTTAGAAAATATTCTTAAATCCAAAAAGAACATTTTCTACAAAGTATACTTTGAAATCCATATCAAATGGTTATCATCAAAATCGTAGTAAATATTAAAATATAATATTTATTTCTAAAACCATCAAGGCTTCCACAACCAAGGTTTTCATGTAAGTCTGATTTTAAGACTTTCTATCCTTTAATTATTCCAAATTACATGTCAATTCCAAACACATCAAAAATATATAATTTAGAAGACATAGTCTATGTGTCTAAAGTTATCATCCACTCACCTAGATGCCGAGCAAATAATCCAGAGCACGATCCACCAGTGAATGACTGGTCTCATCGGAAACCAAGCAAAGCTAGAACAGACATTTCAAAAACAAATCAACAGATGGTATTGTGGTGGTATCGAAATACGTGCAAATGCATATGCCAGCTAAAACGCTCACACAAACCCCAAAAAGCCATTTTGGGCCCAATTCTAACATAATAAACCAAACATTACACCTCGGCATAAAATTACACTTTGGTCCCCAAACTTAGAAAAATTACCAACTAGTCCCCAGAATATTCCAATTTAATATTTTGGTTCCAAATCTTCAAAATAACATATTAGTCCTCAAAGAATCTCAATATATCTACATTAATCCTCACTCATATGCAAAATCACATTTTGATCCCTAAATGCAAAATATCTCATCTGATCCTCAAATGGCAAATTACACAAATAGTCCTTAATCTGATTCAACCGGTAGAAATTGAATCTAAACACCCACATTAGTTCTAATCAACCTCAAGAACTCAAATCTATAATTGGTTTCTCAAAAACAACTCCACATTTCAAAAAATTGCACAAAATCCGAACCTAATCCTAGCCAATTCAAAACAACATCAAATCTCATGATTCAGGGCTTGAATCATGTTCATTCAAGTCCCGTATAACCTATTCTAGAATCCCTTAACATCAGATCATAAAAAATATCCGAAAATTGAAACCCATTTCAAATTCGGCCTAAATGAAATTCTGAAATTAAATGCTTGAAATGGACAAAATGAAGTGATTAGAAGCATGATCTTACCTCCAGAGATGATTAGGAATGAATGTGGAACAATGGGAGACGTCCAGAGATGGATTGAGAGTGAGAGAGAGTGAAAAATGAGAGAGAAAGACGAAGGGGTCGGGGAAGGGGTATTTATAAACGCACAGCTCAAAACGCTGCGTTTCACCAAATTTCAGAATAAAATGGTCATTAACGTGCGTTGTAAAGCATCAACGCACATTACACGTCTTCAACGTGCATTGCAGAATGAACAATGTGCATTGACGACCTCCCCAACTCCTAGTTCAAATCCATAAGATGATCAACGTGCATTACACTTAGTCTACGCTCATAGACGACCTTTCAGCATTCCAAACCATTATGTTTCAAGTTGTAACATGTGATGCTTGGCTCCAACACACGTTGACAACCTCATAGATGCATTTCATGTGAAATTTCCCACTTCTAACAAGTCTCTAAATTAGAAACTTAAACTTCAACACTCCTGGAGCAAATCCAACACCCCAAACTTGCAAATCATCATTGTTAACATTTTTAATCGTCAGAACACCAATTCAAACACCAATCAACATTTCAAAATTCGATCATCTACTCATAAACAAATGAGGTTCATTCGAACTCAATCGAAGTTCTATAGAAGATCTTATCGGAATTGGACGAAAGATAATAGAAGACATATCAGAAACATGCGGATATTACACCAAGTGTCATGACTTGTTTCAGGACCATGACCGGCGTACAAGGCGAATATAACCGTAGGCCCAGCCCAACCCCTCACAAGTCTCGGAGAATAGAACATCTACCCAATTTCTTATTATTAGCCGCTTATTAGTCATATTAAAATATTTTAACAAACAATAAGTTTTGAAAAATAATAATCTTGAATAACAAAACATAATTATAATATAAAAATACCGAATAAATAATTATAAGTAAATTATTTATATTATCAGATATATAACCATAACCTACTACCCAGTGTAGAGCATCTAACATAACATAAACTCATGCATGAAAAATAAGGCACCCACTGCTGACAAGGACGCCTCATTAAGCGCAAAAAATCGGTTGATCACTTTCAACAGAACCTGAAAAATGTTAAAGGGAGGGGGTGAGAAAACCTAGTGAGGGATGACACTCCAGATCACCTCTGGGACCTCACATAAACCGTTTTAAAACATTTTGAAAATACCACATGCAGATATACTGATATACATACGTAAACACGCTAGGTATATAATAATTGTTTCTGAAATTCATTTTGAAATCGTTCGCACCCTCAGCGAACAATAGACAGTCACACGGATTAAGTTAACAAATAAATTGAATAAACATAATTAGTTTTCAAAATATTAAATTAGTATAATATTTACCTTACAAAATATTTACTGAAAATAAAATTTATTTTTCAGAACATTTACAGAGAATAATATTTATTTTCAAAATATTTTCAGAGAATAATATCAAAAGTTTAACGGGACAAGAATCAGATAAGTGGAGGCACTCAGACTCTACAATAGCCACTCAGGCATGGATTGACCACTTAGGCACCAAATATAACCACTTTGGTAAATATTAGCCACTTAGACGAAAATATCCAAATAGACAACTGATAAAGTATTAGTATACCAAAGGCTACGCTTACCCTCACAGCATAAGTGTCTCATATCAAAATATTTTCAAAAAATATTTTTAATACATATATTCTAAATACTCAATCAAACAATATGCAGAGCAGACAAATTATTTACAAAAATCATATCAAACTTTCAGATAAAATATTTATTACAAAAAATAATTTAAATTACTAAACAAAATATTTTATCTCGAAAATTGTACTTAAATTCAGACAAAATTTATTACAAAAAACATATTTAGTTTTCAAAAACGGAATACTTAGTAGAAAAATATACATATTGCAATAAAATACTTATATGGAAACATAATGATTTTCAGAATAGTTTTCCACAACAAAGTTTTCACATAAGTCAAATTTCATTATTTTCCAACCATTAATTAGTCCGGATTACATGAAAAGGTTGGAGCACAACAAAAACATATAAGATTTCAGAAGACACAACCTATGTGTCTGAAGCTGTCATCGCACTCACTTGGACGCTGAGCTAATAGTTCAATCGCTGTCCAACGGTGAATGGCAGTCGCTGTAATACCCCGTTCGTTTTGGACTAGAGTTTCTGTAGCAATCTGTTCGATTAGGATTTGATCTTGAATGCTCAAGATGATGATTAGGTGTTTGACGATTCTGAATTGAAAAATTTTTGGTGTTTAGTTGGTCCCGGTTCAATCTTGATCAATTGAAGTATTGATTATATCTTTAACGATGTCGTGAGGTATTGATAAAATGTTTGCAGGTGTTTAATAATGATATTTTATAAGGTTGGATGTTGTCGAGTTCCGCGAATAATGAGTTGTTTGAGAAAACACTGTGTTACCTTAGCTGAATTGACCCGAGGATAACTCGAGTTAGATTTTGGATAACTCGAGTTATATGGGGCTGTTTAACTCGAGTTAGAGTTTGGATAACTCGAGTTATATGGGGGTTGTTTAACTCGAGTTATGATATTAATAACTCGAGTTAGCCATGCATTCTACTAAAATGACATTGTCGTTGGGCAGAGGTCTATATAAACCCCAAACCAAATTCCTTCGGCCTCCACACCTCATTTTTGTCTCTCTTCACTCCCAATCGGTTCTTTTTGCTTACTCATTGCCTCTCCTTGGTTTCCAAACATTTCTAGAGGTAAGATTTCACTTCTAGCACTCTTTTTCCTTTCATTTGATGCATTTTGTTGGGTTGGTTCTTTGAAGAATGTTTTTGAG
>CAODLS010658961.1:0-11674 GCA_948243855.1 Flueggea neowawraea | reverse complement strand
TTATTGAAATGGGAGTTTTTTGATGGTTGATTTCAGTTGTTAGAGGTCTGAAATGTAAGAATCTAACTTCAATTTTGAAGGTTTTTGAGTTTGAACGAAATGGGTTTGTTCTTGAGTTAGGGTTTCGGGTTTTGATGATTTTCCTCTTAAATCTGAAGTTGTTTTTGTTAGATCTTGGTATATTGTAGTTGGTAATACATATATATGAGTTGGGTGTTGTGAATTAATGATTCATTCCTTTGGGTTAGGGAAATCCAAATTTTTGGAGGAAAATTCGTGATCATTTTGAGTTTGTTTGGTGAAATCAATTATAGATTTGAGTTTCTGAGATTGATTAGAGTTGAATTGTGCAGTTGAAAACATTGGGTATGATCGAAATGGATTTTTGGTGTTTAGAGAATACGGTTCCGTCATAAGAACGATAGGTAGTCGATTGTGATAGGATTTCTGATAATGGCTCGGGTTGGGTCTTGTATTGCATTGCATTCGAATTCTGCATTTGCCACAATACAATATTTGACTTCGTTGCTATCTGTCTCTATTCTCAGCTCTATTCAGTTCTCAAGTCGATCAATCCTTCACCTGTGGACCGCGACTGGATTATTAGCCCAATGTCCAGATGAGTGGATGACAACTTTAGACACATAGGCTGTGTCTTTTAAATTATATCATTTTTGTTGTGTATGACTCTCTGCATGTAATCTGGTATTATTAAAGGATAGGAATACTAAAATCTATTTGTGTGAAATCTCTGTGGTGAAAATAGATTTTTCCTTTGGGAATTTTAAAGGTGTTTAAAAATAAATATTATGGTTTAATATTTATTATGAATTTTTGAAATAAACCTTTTGTATGGATTTCAGAAATACTTTATAGAAATTATTCTTTCTGGATTTAAGAATATTTCTAAACAGATATTTTATTCTAAAATGAGTGTTTTGATCTGAAAATAATAAATGTATTTCTGTGCTTTGAAATATTTTTGGAATAAACATTTTTGTCTGAAAGCTTGAGATAGCTTTTGTACTTCGATATGTTTTTCAGTAAAAACATAACGATATGGGAAACCTAGATACGAGGTAGCGTAGCCTTTGGTATATCAATGTTATGTCAAGGCCCCAGTTACTAGGTTAAATGCTAGCCGTGTGTTCGGCCAGACCATGTACTTTGTCTGATCTCACACTTCTGATATCTATCTGCATCTGGTCCCGCTGAGTTGGATTTCTGTCTGAAAATGTTTTCGTCTGAAAATACTTGAGATTTCTGTCTGAAAATGTTTTGAGTTTTTTGTCTGAAAATACTTTGGAAAGTTTTAGTCTTAAAATATTCTAAAAATCTCTGCCTGTAAATATTTTGGAAATACTTTATCTGAAAATGATGTGAGGAATTTTATGTCTGATGCTATTTGGGGAAAATAAAAACAAGTTTTGGTAAATCTTTTGAAAGAAAATAGTTTTGGCTATTTCATATTTTGAAAACTAAATATTTTATTTGGAAAAATATTTTACTATTTTGTACATCTGTCTGTTGGTTGCCTTGTTTGCTAAAAATTTTCGAAATGATTTTCGAAAACATTATTATTCAGTATATGGTGTGTATATGTATGTACACTTATATCTGCATGTGAGATATTTTAAAACTGTTTTCAAAATGGTTTTTGTGAGGCCCGAAGCTGCTCTGGAGTGTTATCCCTCACTGAGTTTTTACCCCCTTTCTTTTCTTTATTTTCTCTTTACTTCTTCTTTCAAGTACTTTGTAGCGATTGTTAATATTCTGCTTTCAGAGAGGAGTTTTATCAGCAGTGAGTGTCCTGTTGTTCGAGCTCAACTTTTAGTTCTGTTAGATTCTCCACATATCGAGTAGTGAGTTATTGACTTTATTTGAATTTGAAATGTTTTAAATTATTTTATTTATTTATATATGTATTTATGCTTTTATATTATCAATCTTTGAGAATATTATTTCAAAACTTATTCTCTTAAAACAATTTTAATTTGGCTAATAAACTGTATTTGGGTATTAGTTTT
Source organism: Flueggea neowawraea (assembly GCA_948243855.1). NCBI lineage: Eukaryota > Viridiplantae > Streptophyta > Magnoliopsida > Malpighiales > Phyllanthaceae > Flueggea > Flueggea neowawraea. Next base: position 9,647 of record CAODLS010658961.1, on the reverse strand, counting down.
GTACTTTGAATCTTATACGAGATGGGTTGGGTCATGACAAAAATAGCCGTCCTTTTCTTACAAGAATTAAAATTTGAGCAATCAAATAAAGGAGGGATATAGAGTGAAGCATCGGATACACATTGACGAGAAGGACCAAAATTCATTTTGATGATGCGGATCTTTACTCTAAGGATGTTAAGCCTTATTGAATGGAGATCCGCTCTAATACCACTTGTTGGAGAATTTTCAGTCTATGGAATGGATAACGGAAGCGACTAGAAATGAGAGAGAGAAATCAACCCCAAGAATTTAGAGTAGGTCGACCAACCTTGCCTACGTCTACTACCTAAGTCTCACCACAGAGGATTTCCACTATAATAGTGATTGATTTCGGCTAAATCCAACAAAGCCAATACAATGAGGTTGATTCCGACTCAATACCTCCAAGGCCTACACAATGTTGTTTTCCTTAGGTTCACAGTAAACCTCTACAATGTTATTTTCTATAGGCTTATAATAAACCTTTCTCACACTCTCAAAATGTATACAAACTGTTTACAATAGATGAAACTGTATGCTAGAGTTGAATGTATGATATTGATGCTTGAACTTTGATCTCTAGTTTGATTTGGTGTTTTTCTTGGATGAAATGATAGGAAATTTGGCACAATGAATTTTGAGGTTGTTCAACATGTTTCTAGACTTATTTTGATGTATTTATAACATTCCCATGCCATATGACCATTGCCTTGAAGAAACTAGCCCTTGGAGTGCATTTAATGCTTCTGTAGCTTTTTGTGACCCAGCTAACGTACGTTGTCATGGAAAGAAGTATGTTGGTCATGATGTGTTCCAGTTCATGTGCGTTGTGCATATTCTGACGTACGTTGATCATGTCAGCTTTCCAGTTGATGTACGTTTCTCTTTTCTCTACGTACGTTGTGAGCCTTCACTACGTACGTTGTGCATGTATGACGTATGTTATTCTCGGGCTAGAATAATCCAGTAGCCTCTGTTTTCTTTCCATGCCATATATACATTCTTTGTAAATTTTCTACGTACGTTGGTGTCCAGAACGTACGTTGTGGATTTGTAACACGTACGTTGATCATGCTATTTTCCAGATAACGTACTTCATATTCTTCTGTAACATACGTTGCCACTTTACAGAGCTTTGGTTTGCAACTTTAAGCTTTCCAACGTGATTAACTTCAAGTCAAACAATTTTCTCATCATCAAAACCTTTTGTACATCATCAAAACAAAAAAAAAAGGAACTTAATGTTGATCACCCATGATTCAACAAATTAATGGATTAAGTTTTATATCATATTTAATACTTAAATCATCAAACCCAAATTATTACTGATTAATCAAATTAATCATTTTAATAATTTAATTACCACAAGAGAGAATATTAGTGAACCAATCCAATTCGTTCTAGTGTGTGACCTAATAGGCCTACTCGAAATTGGCAATGAGCCTTGTCCCAAAACTTGGGCCCAAAGTTTATAAGCAGTATCCAGTAACACATTATGGCAACCCAAAATCGAGTGGATGTCGGTGATCCGAGTTTAATCTTTTATAGTTTGATATTTAGTCCTTTTGTCTTACGATATCTATATTAAGCATGAGGCATGGTGACATGTCAACCTTATATTGCTTAACGTGTTTCTTGATCCCAAGTAAATTGATATAACAATAACATTGATAAACCCCTTTATCAATTCATTCGAGTATGCATACATTCCATCAATCCTACTCATCAAGTGGCCTAGAGATATCACTCTTCATAAGAGAAACAAATTTATCACTCTCACTATCACTCCTCCACAAGATTCATGATATATCCAATCATAACCTTTATTGTTACCCTGTTATGGATAATGCTTGACTAAGTTAAAACATGTGATTCCTCATGTAGGAGTCGATAGTGAGTTTCATTTAGAGGACTCAAATATCACCACTGTGTGAAAGCTACTTGTGACATCAATCTATGAAGTGCTTTCATAGCGGACTAGTCTAATACATGTTCCCTAACATGTATCTATGTTCTAAGTGATATCTCATATCCATAATCAGTAAAACATGATTATTCACTTAGCCACATACTAACCTTAAATCATTATCATTCCGATGATAACAATTGATTAGGGACATTTAGAATAGTATTTCTTTTACCTTAGGGTTTTACTATCAAGTCACACACTTGATGACATAAGAAAGAATAAACTATTCATGGAAGTTTTATCTTCATAAAACATTAATATTTTATATATATGAAATGAAATGCATCTTTATTAAATGATAAATGACAATGTACATCAATGATTGGACTAGGGTACAAATCTAACAATGGCAAACTCAACCTCTTGCTCAGAAGGGAGTCTAGGTAACTCACCGGGAAACACATCAGAGAACTCTTGTACTATAGGTACCTCTGTAAACTCAGTTGGTCCCAATAAAAATGACACTCCAAGAGGGGGTGAATTGGAGTTTTAAAGAGTTTAGTTACTTTGTTGAAAATCTTTTGCAATTTAAAACAAATAACAAAGTTAAATGCAAAAGCTAAACAAAATCCAATTCACAATCAAATATGAGAAGAGTAAAAGAGTAAGGAAGAGAGAAGACAAATTCAATTTATAGTGGTTCAGTCATCTTTGGCCTACGTCCATTCATTTAGCTCACTAGAGAATTTAAATCCACTAAACTTCCTCTTTTGCGGGTGGAAGTAAACCGTTTACAACCCTTATTTTTACGGGATTAACAAGAAAACTATTCACCTTGTTTTTTTAAAAAAAAAACAAGAAAATCAAATCCTTAGTTTTTGTGAGCTTAACTAGAAAATCGTTCACCTTGTTTTAAGGACAAAACAAGAAAACTAAATCTCTAGTTTTCTAAGGCTCACAAGGAAACCTAACTATCCTAAGTAACAACCTTGCTTGTAAGAAATTTCAACCCAAGAATGTAATAGGATAACGCTCACACAGACCCAAAAATGTATGCAAGTACAATAGCTCAATTAGGTTAGAAGTGTTGAGAAGAGAGAAAATGAATAGTAAGTATTAGCAAAGATCTCTCTTACTTCTCTTCTATTCTGAGACGTCTATTTATAGTCACTTTTAGAAATATAGCTATTGGAAGCCTCGAAGTAGCCGTTGTGAAAGAATAAAAAATTCTGATTTAAATGACGTCATAGACACTAACGTGCATTATTGACATTAACGCGACCCAGCAACGTTGTCAACCATTAGTGTGCCTTGATGATGTTCCAGTAGATTCTATTTTAAAGAAACATTCAGATCAGAGTGCCTAGTCCATCATTAGCGTGTGTTAATCATGCCTTTAGTGTGCCTTAAAGATATTCTGCACGCCTTAACAATCTCAAAGATCACACATTTGAATCTGACACAATCTCGTACGAAGGGAATATTCAAATTTGAAGTCCCGATGAGCGTATAACAGATTTTTCAGTTTCTGGGTAGTCCCTTGACAACATGCATTGTTCCCTATTCACGTGCGTTGTTTATGTTTTCTTCAAAGGTTATGCCTTTACTCAACAACGGGCGTTCTTGATACCATTAATGTTCGTATCAACATTTATGCTTTGTTGCATCTAAGACAGTTCAGAGCACATCTTCGATAACACACCTTATTCCTTGTTAGTGTGCCTTAATGAATCAGAGTAGTATACCAGTAAGCTCTAGTTTTTATTTACACAATTTGTTCCTTCTTCTAGGTGTGTAGTTGCATTTATGATTTTCAATAGCGCGCTGATGAACGCTCAATTATACATATTTGTATTATCGAATTCCTATTGTTTTGATTATAATTGAGTTGTTTTCATAGGTTTTGGTGTTTTATTAGTTCATATTTTGTTTTTCAGATCGTTTAATGGTGTCTTGATGGAATTATGCAAAAACAGAACAAAATGGAGAATAAACAACAAAGTCTAAGGCACCACTGGAAAGACACGATTTAGGACTGCATGACACGACCGTGTAATTTCATCTAGGAACAAAGGCACGGTTTGGAAGTCAAAGACACGGTCATGTAATATCATGTTCTGCCCGTGTCCTATTCGCCAGAGTCAGGTTCATATTCAGAATGCAAGACACGGCCTTGGAGTAAAAGACACAGGCGTGTAACTGAAGTTGTGTCCGTGTCTTACCAGTTTCGGGGCCAAACGCATCAAAGTGGTGAAACGACGAAGTTTTAAAGCAAGACACGATTTGGGAACCAAAGACATGGCTGTGTAATGTCCGTATCGGGCCATGTCTTACTAAAATACACCATTTCAGCCTATTTAAGCTTGGAACGAACCCTAGAGTGAATGAACCACCATTAACACATAAAAACAGAGCTCTAAAGAGGGAAAGAGTTGGGTTTCAAGGGAAGAACACCTTTGGAGTTGATTTTCTTCAAGATTGAAGTGATTGCATGAAAATTAATGGAATCTCAATGGGTTCTTTCTTTCTATCTTGTTTTCATTTCGTTTTTGTTGATTTATCTACTATAATTATGAACTAGACTTGTATGCATTTGGATGTAATGAACCCTAGGATGAATTCATGATTGAGTTTTGTTATTTTGTTGCTTTGTTCATGAATTGAGACTCATCTATGATTTATAATATTGTGTTTTTGGATTGATTCTACCGGTGTTTTGATTCGACAATTGATTGCATGCATGAGAATCGAGAGATTTATCGTGTGTTTTGAATCGCTCATAGGTGAGAGGAGTTACACGCAAACCTAGATATAGGTCGACGTAAATCTTCCGGATTAAGGTCAAACTTAATATGGGAATTCATTAATCTTCATTAATGCAACGTGGGGGTATTGATTAGGAAGAGATTTTGGTTAATCAACTTGATGTTAGATGTTAACTGACTCGAGAGAGAAAGGTTAATGTATGTTAGGAATTCCTACAGTCCAATTGTATGAACAAGTGACGAGGTCGATTTTGCTTAGGTAGTCCTAGGGGTATTCAACATCTGGATGCTACTGTTACCCTTGATTGTCTGGTTCTTAAACTCTCTTTGTGCTGTTGTGTTGTGTGTTGGTGTGTCTCCATTCCTTTTAGCGTTTATTAATACCTGTTTAACTTGTAGGCTAGATAATAGAGAGAGTTATTACTAGTACTCTTAGTCTCTGTGAGATATGACACTCGGTACTCAGGTCCGCATACTACAAACGATAGGTGTGCTTGCCTGCCTGCCAGGTGGAATCCAAAGCGAGCGGCGATCGAAGGTGATGATCCGTTGAGATCTAAACAGAAAGAGAAGAGATGCAACTAGGGAGACACACCTAACAAACAAAAACGAGATAGAGAGACAGACAGACAGACAGAGACGTAGCAGGTGAGAAACGACGGGGAGAGGAAGTGAAGGAGCGACAAAATGACGACTAGGGTTTTGTGAGAGAAAGAGTGAGAGCATATAGGGTGAGAGGGGAAGGGAAACAATTGAGAGTGTGGGAGAGGAGAGGAAGAGAGAGAAACGAGGAGAGAGATAAAAAAATTCAAAAATGAGTAAAAAATTAATAGTTATTTGAGTGAATATGACATTTTTAAGATCAGATTTCAAAAAATAGCATATGACAAAACTAAAATTAAGAAAATGACATTCTCCTAATTACCAAATTTTGAATTCTATTTGTCAAAATCTGAATTTTATTTGAGATATGTGGCATAATTAATTCCTTTTTTTTGAAGCCCTAAGCATAGGCTTTACCAACCTAGGTCTTGGGTCGGGCTTGAATGTACTTATCATCTTAGAATAGAAACGTCGAATATAAATTTAAATGTGATTTCAATGTCATTAGCTTTAGCTTATATATTCTGAGTAGGTGTGGGCATGGGTCGACCTACCCCTTAAAACTTCAGCCCGGGCCTGGCCAGACCTGTTGATCAGGCTGAAGGTATGACCCAAGCCCACCCATCCAAAAGAGGCCGCTAGAACCAAATACAACACGAAAAGAAAACGAAACAATGTCGATTCGATAAAACAATACAATAAGTATATCGAAAACTGACCGTGTGAATTGGAAATAACGAAACCGTGAATAAAAAATATGACACTGTAAATCAACAATTACGAAAAGTGAATCTGTAATATCTATCATGAACCATGTGGAGTAAATATTATATATTAAAGCGTGTGGACCACGTAATTTCCTCTCTAGTTAATCAAGAAGAGTTTTTCTCTCTTTCGATTCCTATTCTTAATTTGTGTTTCTTGCAGTTTAAGTTAATCATGGAAAACCCCACTGCAAATTACTTCTCTGCTGTGTGAGAGTATCATTGGTTTGTTAATTTGAATGACAGAGAAGAGGGTGCTCCACGAATCTCCTATTGTGTGCCTTGCATTGGTTGTTTGACAAGAAACCAACGTGCTCCTAATCATGAGTGCATTTGGTCAGAACACTTCAAATTTTGCATTAAAATTTTATATTTTTTTATTAAAATATAATTTAACATATATTTTATTATATAAATTATATTTTAACAAATACTAAATAACTCTTAAATTTATAATTGACATTATTTCTTTTAATTTATAACAAATAATACATCAAATTAATTTAATATATTATATATAAAAAATATATATTATATATGAGACCGGACGGGGTCGATTCGCCGAACCTAACCATTAGCCCAGGGTCGGCCCTATTTTATTTAAAACATAGGCGGACTGGGCTGGGCCGCGGGAAAATGCCACCCCTAATTCTGAGTGCCATCTTGATCGAACGTGATCATATTATTAGATCAAGATAATTTACATATTTCCAACGAAAAGGATAACAAACCTTGTGCCCCTTTAATTTGAACTGCATAATCTTTGCAGCTTCTGATTCTAAAATTTTGGCAATCTTTCTACCATCACCGATGTTTATGCTGGCCTGCCTCTTTCCTGTAAAGTATTCAAATCCATTAACATAAGATACAATCCAACGATCACTCATCCAAAAATAAAATGAGAAAATTACATTGATGTCATCTCTGAGATTCACAGTAATTTCTTATTACGTCCCTAAGTTTTGAAAATGTCACTACTATTAAGTGCGTTAATTTTGCCTAACAAAAAAAGAGAAAAATAATAATATAGCCTCGTATTCTTTTTTTTTTGGAGGAAATTACCCTTGTTGTCCACTTTAAGATTATCATTTCAAAGAGGTGATTATAATTTCAGAAAAACATTAGCTCAAATTATAATTTCAATAATAAATAAATATTAATATTCTCTTTTTTCTCATTTTCTCTCTCTTCTATTGTTCCTCTTTTGGTCTCACCTCTTCTCCTTCACCTTCTTCCACTCTTCCTTCTTTCAATCGGCTCCCCGTCTGTTTCTTTCTTGTCTTCTCTTCTCACCTCCTCTCCTTCTTTGGTTCCTTCTCTCCCTTCTTTCTTCGCCTCCTATCGGCTTCTCTTCCCATTTGCCACCTTGTCCGCCTATTCTCTTCTTTTATTCTTTTTTTCTGCCCTCGTATTTCATTTTGTCTTCTTCTTCTTTTTGTTGTTTGAGATCTGACGAGGGAGATTATGGTGGGAAGCTATTCTGGTCGACGACGGCAGTGATGCGCGCAAGAGAGATCGAGAAGAACGAGAGAGCGCGAAGGAGGGAGAGTGTTTCGAGAGTGACGAACGAGAAGGATATCGAGAGAACGAAGAAGAGCGTGAGATTGAGAGAGAGAGAGAGAGAGAGAGAGAGAGGGATGGCAACGGTGGCTAAGGCTTCAAAAACCTAGCTGCAGCCCCATCTCATTGTTATTTTTTTGAAATTATATCTTAACCATTGAAATATTTAGTAATTACATTGGTTTGTTCATATTTTGTACTCATTTGTATTTAGTTTGATCTCATTTTTGTACTAATTTTCGTATGTGCAAAACTGAGAATAATGCTTGCTCATTTTGAATATGGTATATAAGTATATTTTATTTTCGTTTTGTATTTGTTTTCTATTATGTGGTCAAACTTTTTTGATGCAGTGAAAATACGGTCAAAAAGTCAAATTTTACCTTTTTTGTAATTGCATAAAATGAATTAGCATTTTTTTTTACATTTTGAATGTTTTTATATTTTTTAAATTTAATTTTTTTTGGAATATTTTTGAGCTCCCCCTTTTTTTTTTCTTTCTATTTTCTACTCAAACCTTACCCAGTACCCACCCACTCTTTCTTCTTCTTCTTCTTCTTCTTCTTCAACACAACTCTTTTTCTTCAGAACAAGATGGGCGATGGAGATCCAAGCCTCTTAACACCTCCAAGCCTTCTCTCCTCATGGCCTTCTTCTCCTGCCTCGCTTGGCTCTACGTCGCCGACCGGTTTGTTCTTTTCCTCTATTTCTCTATTTATCAATTTATTACTTTTTTATTTCATTATTGATTGCTGACGTGCCTATGTTCTTTATTCAGTTAGAATTCAATGTTGATGTTTTGCTTCACTTCTTGGAATCTGTTAGTAGATAATGATAATTATTTGTTTTTTTTTTATCAAATGCTTTGAGATCATCAGGTTGTGGCAAGATGCTGAGAACAGAGCGTTACTTTCTAGCCTACTTAAGATGAATTCGGCCCAGGTTTGTGTTCATGTCAGTGATGGAAATTTGAGCTGTTTGAGAAATTTGTGGAATTTTATGATTATTTTGTAAAGACCGAAGGTTCTTTCGCTGGAGCATAAGTTAAATGTTCTGGGATGCAAGTATGTTCTTTTCTGTTTCTTTTTGAAAAAATGATTTTCTTCTTTTCCCTTTTGATTGGAGTGTGATAGTAATGGGTCGAGACTTGTAGAGATCTAGAGAGGAGAACTGTGGAGGCAGAGATGAAATTGACGTTGGCCAAGAGAGAGACCGTGGTGGTGAGTGGCGTAGCGTGAAAAATTTGTTTTCGATTAGTTTTTGGTGGGTGTTTAAAGAGACAGGCGTTGAGAGAAAGAGAGAGAGAGAGAGGGATGGATGAGATGGAGGTGTAGAAGGACGATTGATTTTTTTCTCTTCAAAAATTAATAATAAATCTAACAAAAATAAATCTAAGCATTCGAAGCATGAATGTTGGTATTTGATTGTTGACCTTGCACAATTAATATGTTTCAAACACCACCATGTCGAAACAATTAGATAGATAGATACGAGAGGCAGAAGGGCAAACATACTATGATTTTTTTTTATTAAGACTCTCTCTTTCCTCAAAGGTTTTGTCTGGCATTATCTAACGAGCTCGCTTGCATGGTAGTTGAGCAAGTTATAAATTGGATTATGAACACTACAAGACACAAGGTATGTATCCGCAATCTGAAAAACCATGGAAACGAATGTTTAAGCAATCTACAACTAACAAGTATCCATTGGACAACGTAAATATAGAAGAATATATGACCTTGACATAAATGATGCTATTAATAAGAATGTTAACATTATCCTTAGTCATAGCAGTCAGTCTGGTCCACAATGGTAATGGTCTCTATATATGCAATTCGATCTACAAAAGGAATAAAGCAAGGTCTTTACATACTTTCCAAATCTCTCTATAACAAAATCCTTCTTCTCCGGCACTATAAGCCTTACTCGGCGTCCTCATCACATAGTTTAAAATATTTTAAATTTAAAATCTTTGTAAATATGTGTTGTGGTCGCCGCGTAATGCTGATGGTGGCGGGGCAGTAG
>CAODLS010658916.1:0-10480 GCA_948243855.1 Flueggea neowawraea | reverse complement strand
TTGGATCAAGGGTGATCAACATTAAGTTTCTTTTTATGTTTTGATGATAAGCAAAACGTTTGACTTGAAGAGAAACAAGTTGAAAAGCTCAGAGTTGCGAAACAAGCCACTGCAAGTGCTTCACGTACGTCAGAAATGTGTCACGTACGTGAGAGAGGGTCTGAAGACAAGTAGAAGCCATTGAAAGCCTCTGAAGCACGTTTCACGTACGTAAGAATAAGTTCACGTACGTGTGTTGTAATTCACGTACATAAGATATAAGTTCACGTACGCAAAGCTTGCTCAAAGATGATCAACATACGTGAGATGAAACAAACGTACGTAAGCTGGAGAATTTACAGATGATGTACGTGAGAATGAAGTGACGTACGTGAGATTGGCACAGATAGCTGCAACGGGCAGAAACGTATTCCAACAGTCATATCATTAGGAGATGCTATAAATACATCAAGGAATGGCAGAAAAACGTGGATGATCATATGCTTTCAAATCCCAAATGTTTTTATCATTCCATCACCCCCAAAACACCAACTTCAAACTAGAGAGAAGATTATGAGCATCAATCAAACATATGTACTCATAGCATAGAACTTTCACTTTTGTAAACTATTTTGTAAAGCTCTTTGATAGTGGGGAAAAGTTTATTGTGAACCTATGAAAAACAACATTGTAATAGCTTTAGAGGTTAGAGCCATAATCAACCTTAGATAGATTTTAGAGGGGTGAGCCGTAATCAACCTTGTAAGCTTTAGAGGGGTGAGCCGTAATCAACCTTGTTGGCCTTAGAGGGGTGAGCTGTAATCAACCTTATTGGCTTTAGAGGTGTGAGTCGCAATCAACCTCGTGTATTGACCTTGTTAGATTGAGCCAGAATCAATCATCGTTATAATGGAAATTATAAGTGAGACTTAGGTAGTGGACGTAGGTATGGTTGATCGAACCACTATAAATCGTTGTGTTGTTTTCTCTCCTCACTTCAACTCTCTTACACTCTCCAAACTCAACCAAGGCATCCCCAAAAAAATTATCCAACAAGTGGTATCAGAGAAGGTCTCCATTCTAGAAGACTTAACAACCTTGGAGCAAAGATCCTACATAATTGGAGATGTCAACATTGGTACTATCTTTACAACTCTTTCAACTCCTCTCATTTTTATTGATATTGTTTTGTTTTAAATAGGGGGAGAAAACAAATTTTGTAAATTATGCACCAATCTTTTTTAATAGAGGGAGAAATGATATTTGCAAAATATTTTAAATAATGAACAAATTATTTTCAAAGACGGCGAGAAAAGAAAATTTTAAAAATTTTGCATAAATTAATTTTGATAGGGGAGTGAAAATTTTAAAATTTTCGATATGATCATATATATTTGTATGAACCTAACCTCTTGACAAGGATAGAATCCTTGATCAAATTTTGTTGCCTTGATGTAGTGCTTAAATTCTTCAAAGTTTTGATATCATCAAAAAGGGGGAGATTGTTGGATCATGGGTGATCAACATTAAGTTCCTTTTATGTTTTAACAATGTGCAAAACATTTGACTTGAAGTGGAACACGTTGAAGAGCTCAGAATTGCGAAACAAAGACCCTAATATTGTTAACGTACGTTAGTGCGAGTTTAACTTACGTAACAAAGGCTTCACGTACGTCAAGAAAGAGTCACGTACGTGAGAGAAGACGTGAAGACAAACAGAAGCAAATTGAATGATGAAAAGAGCAAACTAACATACGTGAGAATATACTAACATACGTGAGACACATCTAACGTACGCAAGATAAACTTTGACGTACGTGAATCATGCTGGAGCTTGATCAACGTACGTGAGATGGACAACAAACGTACGTAAACTGGAAAATTTGCAGGTGACGTATGTGAGGATAAAATGACGTACGTGAGAATGACACAGATAGCAGCAGACAACATTAAATGCACTCCAACGGCTATATTATCTTCTCCAATGGTCACATGGCTTAGAAAAGCTATAAATACATCAAGGAAGGACAGAAAAACGTGGATGATCATATACTTTCAAGTCTCAAACATTTTCATCATTTCATTACCCCCAAAATACCAAAATTAAGCTAGAGAGAAGGTTATAAGCATCAATCAAACATATGTACTCCTAGCATAGAGCTTTTACTTTTGTAAATTGTTTTGTAAAATTTTAAGAGAGGGGAAAAATTTGTTGTGAACCTATGGAAAACAACATTGTAATGGCTTTAGAGATTTAAGTCGTAATCAACCTTGGGTAGGCTTTAAAGGGGTGAGCCGTAATCAACCTTGTAGGCTTTAGAGATGTGAACCATAATCAACCTTGTTGGCCTTAGAGGAGTGAGTCATAATAAATCTTGTTGGCTTTAGAGTGGTGAGCCGTAATTAACCTTGTTGGCTTTAAAGGTGTGAGCCGCAATCAACCTCATGTATTTACCTTGTTGGATTGAGACATAATCAATCATCGTTATAATGGAAATCCTAAATGAGACTTAGGTAGTGAACGTAGATATGGTTGACCGAACCAATATAAATTGCGGTGTTGTTTTCTCTCTTCACTTCAACTCGTTTCGACTCTCCAAACTCAACCAAAACATCCCAAAAAAAATCTCCAACACCCGGGAACCAACAGGGTTGTTTCTTAGAAGTGGTAAAAGAAGCTTGGTCAAACAGAATGATCCAATGTAATTTGTAGCCATCATCCTGGTGAGAAAAGAAAGTTTATCAGCAAAAAAAGAAAAAAAGACTTCGAAACATCATGGCTACAATTTATATTGGAGCATTTTGTTTGATCAATATATATCAAACATGACATTTTTATGTTGGTGCTAAAATTTGATTTAAATGTATTTGCACAGAAAACAGCCTGAATTTTGAATCATGTTGCACAATATAGAGAACAACTGTGCCAGAACAAGGAATAATGAGCAGCAGGCAGGAGAAGAAGGATATGGAGGCACAGAGGGTAACAGTAAATGGAAAAACTAATGCTTCATCAGTATAAATTATTTTTATCAATACATAAGAAATTACTGGTCAAATCCGTCAGCAGTAATGCGAGGGGATGTTGCGAGTATTCCAGCATTGTTGATTAAAAGTTGAACGGAAGAATGCATGCCCGAATCCACAAGCCATTTTTCCATTGAATCTGTGAACTTCAAGATTGATTGGAATGATGATATGTCAACTTCAAAGGCTTTGAGATTGGCATCCTTATTTTGTACTTTAATCTCTTCTACCGTCTGTCATAACACCAGAACAGATAATAAAAACAAAAACGAAAGAATATTGACGTCATTATGTGAAATAGGTAAATATACCGCAATCAAATACCTTAGACAATGACTTCGATGACCGTCCAGCTGCATACACAACGTGCATTCAGCTCAATTTCTTTAGCGAATGAAGAATTTAATTTAAATTTTATTTCATATATACAATCAATTAGTTGAAGAGGACCAACATTCGATGAAATGTGGATGATAAATTCAACACAATTAAATAAAGAACTTACATAGCAACTGACTAGCACTTGCAGGGTATATGATACTGGAGCACTAATTCTTATTAACATTCCATATAGTTAATTATTCGAATAAAACCGCAATGAAGCAGACTGAGAAATGAATTTAAAGATTACCAAGAACAACAAAGAAGCCTTTGCTTGAAAGAGCATAAGCTGCAGCCTTACCCAGACCAGAAGTGGCCTGCAGCCACAATACCAGCAATTAATCATTCATAATAAAAAATTTGCAGCAAAAGTAGAAGCAGAAGATACCTTACACCAGTAACAATGCATAGAGGTTTAGTAGTCCCGACATTTGGAGGGAAACAAAGGTGAGAGACAGCAGGTTTCTGAGTAAACGTGGTTCGGAAAAATAGCTGCATGTGTGAGACGACTAGTGAAATTGTCCAAAGAAGTGCCATTGTCCAAAACTCCATACAGCACATGAATCGCAAAGCCTCCGTCATCACCATTTTTTGGTCCTAACCAGATTTAAAAGCAATCGACCTGGTTCAACAACAGGCTTCACTGACATCAACAACAATCATAATCAAAGTTGCAGTTCCATAGCAGCGAAGATGACTCACCATCCAATAGGAGTTCCTTAGCAGCACAAAACGACGACGTCGAGACTTGGATAATGGAGCGTTCCAACTCTTGACGCAAAGAAGAAGAAAGAAGACGAAGCGATATGGGCCTATTCTTGTTAGCCCATCAGTGATAGAGTTAATTATGGAGTTAATTATGCTAAATGTTCAATTAAAAAATAGATTTGCATAAATATAAATATCAATTTTGTATTTTGAAAATATCATAATACTGAAATATAGTTGTGTAAATACCATAATTTTGAAACTCAATCTCAAAAATGACATATTTATTTAATATATAAATTCAAAATCTCGTTTTTATTCCAATTTGTCGTCTGCCTCTTTCTTTCTCCTCATTTTTTTCTCATGCTCTCTTCCTCTCTCTCCTCGATCTCTCTCTCTCTCTCTCTCTCTCTCCTGGTGTCTCTCTTCCTCTCTTTCCCCCGAAAATAACCCTAGCTAACCCTTACTCCTCTTTTGTCGCCTTCAACTCCATGCCTTTCCTCCCTCCTTAGTCGTTCTCCTCTCTTTATTCTCATCGCAGCCTCTTATCGTCTCTCTTTTCTCGTTCTTCTAGATCTGTCGAAACACATCACATCACCGTCGTCGTCAAGAGATGTGATCGCTCGTCAATCTCTCATCGTTGATTTCCTCGTCGCTCGACAACGCCGATGACCTTGTTGTCGATCCATGTCTGCAGCTTGCCTTTGTGGAGGAAGAAGTCTTATGGGAGGAAGAAGAAGTTCAGATCTGCGACGGCTAGGGTTTGAAAGCGGGTAGCGATGGTCTTTAAAAGAAGCAATGGCGACGTCATTTCAAGTTGTAACGGCGGCGCCGTTTCAAGTAGCGGCAACAGTCAAAACCCTAGATGCTTATGTTTTTGGAAAATTATTCTATTAGTCCATATTGTTTGCAAAATTTTTAATTTTTTATTGTTTTGTAAAATTATTTGTTATTTTTTATGTTTAATTGTTATAATTGTTTATTATTTTTTATGTTTAATTGTTATATCGTTAAATAAAAAAGGCATTATATTTTTTTGTTTTGATTAGGTTTGTTTTGATTTGGTTGTTTGTTGGAGTTGCATATTTTGATTTGCTTATATGGCGGTGATAGATTTGTGTCCAAGTACCATTCATGTTTCGTACAATTTGTAGACCTTTTGTACACTTAACATATGTGTTGCATACATCTAATTAATACTGTGAACACCTTTGAAAAGTTTTGAATATTTTTTGAAGACATTATGAAGACCCTTATGAAGACCTTTTGAAGATCTCTTAAAGATCCTTCAAAAACCTTTGAAGACCTTTTGTAGACTTTTGAACACCCTCTAAAGACTTTCGAAAACATTCTGAAAATCTTTGTAGACTATTGTAGACCTTTGAAGACTTCGTACACTTCTTTATATTAAATTAAATTTTATAAATATGGTGTAAATCGTATATATATATATATATAAATAATTTAGTTTAATTTTAAAAAAATTATTACATTTAAATTTATTAGATCAAATTTATTATAAAAAATTGAAAATTTCCTCCTTAAGACTTCCTGAAAAAACAGAATTTTTTATGCAAAAATTCATTTTTTTGAGAAAAAAAATTAATTTCTTGCGAATATGGCATTTGTTAATTCAGTTTATTTTTTCTGGCATTTTTCAAAATTGAAATCTTGTATGGTATTTGTCAAAAACAGAAATTTATTTTCTAATAAAAGTGTGATTTTCCAGGGTATTTTATATAAGCACACCACTAAATGTAAATAAATTTTACAATTATACACTTTGAAATCAATTCAAATATACCCATTAAACACATGAAACTATTTCCGCAACTAACCACTCGCACCGCACATATCACAACTGAAACTGACATCCTACAAATTAGGAAATAAATCAACCATTAAATAGAATTTCAATTAGAATAGGTTTCTATAAATAAGATATAATCTCTCTATATCAACGCTTTACTCATTTTGAAGAAGCAAAATCTATCTACATCAACCATTGTTCTTACTTCCCAGAACCATTGTCATGAACGAAACTCAATTTCCATCGGTGGCACAACATCAAATACAAGAGTTCTCCAAACCTCCATCAGTCACTCCTGCAATTTATCATTATGAACACTTTTCAATCTTTGTTCACGCCGGCAAAAGAAGAGATCTCCCAATTTCCATCGGTGGAGTTCTAATCAAATTAATTCTTTTGACGACCTTTGCATGCCAATTTTAATTGTTTTCAGATGCATACTAGTACCATTTAAATTAGCTTTTCACACCCTAGTTTCAATACTTTTTTTTTATTTTGAAACTTAGTAGTTTTGTTTCAAACATTTAATCACATCTGTTTTCAATAATCATAATATTTTAAGGGTTTCATATATTTTTCATTTAGGTTTCGTTTTTATTACTTTAGACATAGGTACATGTTTGGTTATTTTAAGGTAGAAAATAATTTAGGGTTTCATGTATGTTTCATTATGGTTTCGATTTTTCATTATCTATATTAGTTTTGATATTGTAGGAAATTTTTCTTAATTGAAACATTATTGAAACTTGATTGAAACTATGTGTGTTAACAACAAAAATTGAAATCCAAAATTATAAACATATTCACGACACTTTTTTTTATCAAAATATTCATGACATTTAATTGAAACTTATTGAAACTTGATGATGCTAAGTGTGTTTAAAAATTTGGAACTATAAATATTTTCTTATACATTGAGTGAAACCTGATAGAAACTAGTATGGGAGTATTAAAAAAATTGTAATATGGAATTAACAAAACCCGATGTGAAACTTATTGAAAATACAATGCTCCTTAACTTTAATTAATTGTTAATCTCCACTTAAACTACAAGGAAAAGAATTGCAAGTTGCCTTTTCAAGACTATTTCATGCTAAGTATAACACTCTTATATCCTATAACGTATAGCGTAATAATTTAAACCAATAGAAAATAAACACGTAGTGTATATATATATATATATATCAAACATCATACATAAAGTTATATAAACAAAACAATCTTTAATATATATACATATATATATTCATTGTACTACAAAACTCTACATGTGTAAAACTAGCAAAATGCAAATGAGGAGGAGGAGGGAGCACGTGGCATCAACCGGTCGACTGTGATGCACTGATGTCTATCCTCTGGAAGCTATCTACAACCAAAAATGTATCTTCACCTACGACCTAGAAAAATACTTGCGTTTTATATGAGTCGCAACTCAATGAGTATAAAGCATCATAGATCAAATCCAAGTAAGCACAAATATTAATTATATAACCAAATAACTGCAATATATAAACATGTGCATATGACTATGTATTCCATTTTATTTGTTGTGACCAAGCAAGTCGGGATTCCTGTATATCTGTATAGTTGTTTGGCCAGCACCGTATGAAATTGACCCGGAGGTCCAGTATGAATTTGACTTGTAGGTCCAGTATAAAATGCGAATACAAAAGCCAGATGGTCACAACTACTTTATTAAGTCCAATATGTATGCGACAACATCTATTCATATAACAATATACATGTAATGCATTCCAATCTGTATACATAATCAACATTCTCTGTATATCCATATAATAAATCATAAGCAATTCACAACTTATAGCATATGATACATATAAGCAAGTAATCATACATTTATCCACATATTCACATCCAGAGAATCATTTTAGCGAGCACGTATATGTATACAAATCATATAACACACATTTGAACTTAGTCTCAAGTTTATACTCACCTGCTCAGGATAGATAATCCGAGCTGTGAACTTGATCTTGTGTCCTTTCTACTACTCTAGATTCTATAGTATATAATCATATTAGCTCTAATCCCTATTTCTTTATGCAATGCATGTTTATGCATAGAACTAATAAACTTAAAATCTCATTATTATCACAGAATAGATCATATTAATTTCTGCCTATCTGGAGTTACGGATCTTTAAAAATATTTCTGTAAATTTTCAATGAAAATAGTCATATTAATATTTCTTTGGATATAAATTATTAATTCTAATTCAACTTCTACAATTTCATACAAATTTCCAAAAGTAGGGGTTTTGCTGCTTGTTTCTGCATCTGGACAGTGTCAAGTGTTCTGGCAATATTTCATTCATTTTATATCCAAATTCACTTATGTAAACCGTGTTTTAAACTATACATATATATATTTTCAACCATATAAATATTGGTTCCTAATTAAATCTGTAGAATATATGGAAATTTTACAAAGTCAAACCTGGAGCTAGAACAAGGCAGACCTACCTATGTCCAGTATTTCAACAACGGTTTGATATATTCAAATCCAAATTGAACAAAGTTACTTTATGTAGAAACTAGACACCTAAATATGTATTCATACCAAATTTCACAATTTTTCACAAACCATATAAGTCATACCAATTTTTCAAAAACAAATAAGAAAACTGATCAGATTACTATATACATATAGCTAATGAGTTTGTTTAATCTTCAATTTGATTAATTAGGACATGAATCAATCATCAATTCCAAACCCTGATTACTAACAGAAAACCATAAAATGTTTATGATGAAATAAGTTAAGCAACTAAGAATTAGAAGAAATAAAGATGATTGCCTTAAAAATTCTTTGGTGGAATTTGATTATAAGCTTGGATAGAATTGTAGCAAGGGTTTAGAGAGTTTTTTTTTTTTAAAAAAAATATTCTTCTGAAGGCTTTGAATCAATTGAAAGAATGAATGATTTTTTTATACATGTTTAACGGACTTAACTTCTCAATTTTTTTTCTTTTTAGTCCTTTCATCTTTCTTCTTTTTCTTTTGATCTTTCTTCTTTCTTTTATGTTGTACTTTTATCTCATTTCTTTACTCCATTATCTTTTTCATCCTAACATGTTATTCACAAAATACATTTTATTTTCAGTTAAGTCCTTTAATCTTGCTCTAATTAAAATATAAAACTACATGTTTGGCCGAAACATGTTGCGACTACGCGGTTGTACCAAATAATTATTTACCACTAATTCCTTATCAATTTATCTTAACTTGTACTAATAATTAACATCTACCAAAGTATAATGATGCTTATGCAATGCATGTACGAGTATGCATATATCATGTGAATGTTTTATGTTAAATATGTATGTGAATATGTAACCGGATCGAGGATGTGACACTAAGTGTGTTTGAAAATTTGTAACTATAAACATTTTCTTATACATTGAGTGAAATTTAATTGAAACTTGATAGAAACTAATATGAGAGTATTAAAAAATTATAATATGGAATTAAAAAACTCCGGAGTGAAACTTATTGAAACTACAACACTCCTTAACTTTTGATTAATTATTAATCTCCATTGAAACTACAAGAAAAAGAATTGTCAATTGCCTTTTTAGGACTATATAATACTCTATAATTAATCGGTGTTAAGATAAAAATTGGAATCCAAGATTATAAACACATTTGTAACACTTAATTGATATTATTGAAATTTGACAGACTCTACACTGAGTGAGTTTAAAAAATTGAAATATAAAATCCTAAACACATTCATAGATCTTGATTTAAACTTAATTGAAACTTGATAGAAACCACAATGGGAAATTGAAACTCGGTGAAAATTACAATATAAAATTCTAAATTATTTGTAGACCTTGATCGAAACTCGATATAAACCAAAACGAAAGTATTGAAAAAACAAATGTTAGAATTAAAATTATGGTTGCGAAACTTGATAGAAACTACAATTTAGAAGAAGACAATTGAAAGATACCAAATTTCTATGTTTTGCACCAATTTGCCGAGAATGTACTAACCTACTAGGAATTTTGTATTTTTTTTAAACTGGAATAAAAGGAATTCCTAAATTTTAATGCAATAATAAAATAAGATAATTCATTGCTAAGTAAAAGAAGTAAAAATAGGGAGAATTACAGTTAAGATAATGTATAAGTTGTTAGTTTTGTGCCCTAGCACAATCATATTAACATTGTCATTTCGATTTTTTAATAATAAAGAGGCATTTTATTTCTATAAAATATTATTTGTTTTATGAAGATAAAACTCCATAAATAGTTTTGTCACGACCCGTAGCGAGCCCGTGACCGGCGTACGAGGCGAACCGTCTATGGGAGCCCGACCCATCTCGCACAAGCCTCATGGTTCATATCTTACTACCCAAATTCATTTGACTAAAATGTTTATCTAATCATAACATTTATTATTTAAAACATTCAATAAACATATGTCATATATAAAATATTCAAAACATATATATGAATATCGTAATAAATCAAAATACATCAAAGTATAAAGGAAACCCAATAACCCGACAATATCCCGGTGTAGAGCTCTAACATCATAAACATAAGAG
>CAODLS010658912.1:0-18124 GCA_948243855.1 Flueggea neowawraea | reverse complement strand
GGGAATTCAAGGCATTGAATTTTTGTTTTATCCGCTGCCATGTATGTATATGAATGTCATATTTTAGCCGCAAATTCCAACAGTCGGTACCTGGTCTCGCCGGTAAGGACAAGAAGTTGTATACATACAAACAACACAAGTGTCAATATGTGGTACCATGTCAATATCAAATGCATGATATGCAAATGCAAATGTAGACCCTCAAAGTCACTCAAAATATTTTTCGAAAGTGAATCCATCACTTTCGATCCAAAATTCAAAATCTACGTAAAATTACACCCAACCAATGTAAAATTATGTTTTAATCTCTGGAACTCGACAATTTACAAAACATCACCCAAAGTACGTTGGGGTTACCAACTAAACTTTCATAAGTCAGAATCATCAAATTCGATCTCATACTCTCAGAAATCGCGAATTAATACCTGACTCGTAAAATTACAAGTCAGCCCCTATGTTTCAAAAATTACAAGTCTATAGCTCAACTTATCAAAAATTTGCTAATCTGTCCACGACAGAAAGTATTTGCAAGAATGCCCAAGAATCTGTCCGCGAGATACAATATTTGCAAAAATGCCAAAATTGTGTTCTGCTCAATACCCAACGAAACCGAATGTACATCCTGACTCAAATTCATCCCCTGAACATGAATCTAACCTCAAATTCCACAAATAAACTCAAAATCATCCTCAAATCATCAAAAACCAAACCTAACCCTAGCTCCTCCAAATAGTCATCAATTCCTTCGATTCAATGCTTGAATCATGTTCATACAAGTCCCCTCTAACCTATTCTAGCATCCCTCATTATTCATTAACTCATAATCACGAGAAAATCAAAACCCTAGATGGGTTTGACCAAAAACGGATTTCATGAATCAATGCATGAAAATTAGTTAAAAATCTAGAAAGGATGTTGATCTTACCTTAGAAATGGATGAGAAATGATAGGGGAGAAATGTGGAAGAATTTCAGATGAGTTGAGAGAGATTTGAGTGTGAAATGGATTGAAAATGACAAACTCTATCGGGTTTTGGTCGTTTTAAGAGCTGCAGATCAAAACGCACCGTACGTTATACCTAAGCTCAATGTACGTCATGGCCATTCACAACGTATGTTGTGATGCATTCCAGTAGCAACAGGTTTCGAAGAAACACAACTCAACATATGTCGTTCCATGCCAACGTACGTTGATCATCCTCACATCCCAGATAATGTACGATGTGCCTAGCCAACGTACGTTATGCTACTTTTCCATATAATGCACGTCTTCCTCACTCGACAACGTACATTGTACTTAAGTGTAACACACGTTGTTCACTCTCCAAATGGATACTCGACATTCCACTCTTCCCAACGTACATCAGACCGCTCTCGAGGTTTGATAACACCTAATCCTCGAAGAAATATAACCAATTATCTTCAAGATTAATCGAATTTGATCAGAAAGCTACATGGATTCTAAACAAAATAGGTGGAATATTACACTTTCAATAATCTTATACATGTGTATTTCTTTCTAGTGCCTCAAAAAATAGGTGGGATAAATATTCTCTACAAAACTTTCAAATACTATAGGGAGTATTGCATGGAGTTGGAAAAATACATCCATTATTGAAGGACACGTCATTCATCTTTCAAAAATATTTTGCTATAATTTGACTCTATCTAATTATTGAGTTGATGGTACAACTTTTTGCTCAATTTAAATTAATGCAGTGTTTTCTTGATTTAACCTTGAAAATGAAGGTGACCATGACTACTACTAATTCATTATTAAAGGTTATGTCGTTCACTTGTTAAAATATTACATTTTTATTAGTTTGTTAAATTAACAGGCTTTTGAGAGAAAATTAGTACCTTACAAATAATATTTTCAAATGTCAGAAAATCCTACAAAAATGATTGCATCTCTTAATTAATTTAAATATCAATACTTGTTTGACTCTCCCTTTATTACAATAGCCAAATTAATATAAACAAAAAAAAAAAAGAACAACACCTAATACATGAAGTTTATGTCCCTTAGTAGTATTGAAAAACTTAAAGCTAATTTGTTGGAGTCCAACCCTAAAGTCAGCCATCTGAAATATAAAACTCAAGAAACATAAATAGTTTACTGAATAGATCGAACATTAGTGTCTCGCACAATGATTCCTCAAGCAATGGTGCAAAACTACCAAGGATGTTATGTAGTTCAACAATAAGGAAATTAAGGCATGTCCTATAGATCAACCAATGTAAAGTAATGTTGAAACTTCACAAGTCCTCTAACCCATCATTTTTGTTTACACAAGCACAAAAGGAGACCACATTTAATTTGATTGTTAACACAACTACTTTTTAGCTATTAGAGTAGAAAGCTCAAAAACACCAAATAGCATTATTTAAATTTGCATAAATTCCAATCAAAAAGTTTGTCATCCAAATAAATTTGCTTGACCGAAAATAAGGCTAGAAAAGATTTACTTCCTTGCCCTGAGACAACACATAAAATGCCCATACATCATTAATTTAGAACATAAAATCCAACAACAGAAATAACATGGTTCTATAGTCTGTATTTGGCAGTCTAAGAACCTTAGAAGCTACATTAAAGCCAATGACTTCATACCCGATGGTCAGTTGCTCCAATGCAATTTGGATGGCCATTTGATCTCTAACTGCTAGAAACCATTATGTCCATCCCATGACTACCAGCATAATAGAGTTCTGTTAGTCTTACCAACTCATAAACCTGGAGAAAAAAAATTGTGAATCAGCACAAAATAACAACCAAGTTAGACAATAATAATAAAACATGCAACTTATTCTGTAAATCTTCTAAGTCGCATTATACAACTACCTTATCACGGCTTCTTCCACTAATAATTGCTATAGGGAAATATTTTGCAACATTTCCATGTTGACGTATGCAAAAATGGCAATTAGGCACGTTGAAGATCCAACAACACGCGTAGATGATGACTGAAGCTTACAGGTATCATACTCAACCAAGAACTTGACCAAACCATTTGCGTTGAGGAGACGTTGATGAAATCAAGAATGCCTACTATCACCATTGAAGAAAATGAGCAACGCACGTTGTTGGTGTATAATGCACATTGATGAGCTTCAGATGGAGACAAAGATGAGACGCTTCTCGAGATTTGAATATGAATATTCTCTGACATGCTGACGTGGATTTCAAAGGTGCAATCTTAATCAAATCTGACAACACACGTTAAAGAATGAATAAGTTATGTTAATGGATATCTGGGTAAAAGTGTATATTCTAGAATCTGGAGAAAGGCACACTGATCATTCAATAAGGAACATTGAAATGTTGATCAATGCACACTAATAATGATTAAGGCACGCTAATGATATTTGTTTCTTAACCAAAAGCACTTAAACTTCAACAACACATGTTGATGGTCAGCAACACACGTTGATATTCGATGCATACTTGAAGAACACACGTTAATGAGCAACAACACACATTAATGATAGTGACGTCAATTAAAATAAAATTTTCCATTATCTCACAACGGCTACTTCGAGGCTTCAACGTCTATATTTCTAAGAATGGCTATAAACAGACGTCCTAAGACAGAAGAGAAGTAAGAAATACCCTTGCTAAGAATTGTTATTCATTTTATCTCTCTTCTCTACCTTTCAAATCTATTTGAGCTATTAGTTTGCTATTTGGTTTCTAGGTCTTTATGAGTTTTAGTCTGCTATATCTTAGGTTGATTTTTGTATCAAGCAAAGTTTGTTTGCTTGAGGTAGATAGGTTTTCTTGTTGAGCTTTAAAAAAACAAGAATGGTTGCTAGTGAGCCTTCAAAAACTAGAAGTGTATGATTTCTAGTTTGTTACCTGTAAAAACTAGAGGTTTGATTTACTTGTTTTGTCCTTAAAACAATGTGTAACAGTTTACTTGTTGATCCTCCAAAAAATAAGTGTTGTAAACAGTTTCTCTCTACCCCGAAGTGAGGAGATTGTGGATTGAATTTTCTAGTGGATCTAGAAGAGTGAACGTAGGTCAAGAAGGATCGAACCATTATTAATCTTGGACTTTGATATTTCTCTTCCCTTTTGATTCTTTACTTTGCATTTGATTTATATTGTTGTGTGTGAATTGGATCTTTGGCTTTTAACTTGCTTCCGCACTTAACTTTGATTTAATTTAAAATAACTTTGTTGTTTGTATTAGTTTGCAAAACACTTTCAACAAAGTTTTTAATTTGCTAAAAATCATTTCACCACCTCTTGGATTGCCATTCCTATTGAGATCAATTCATTTTCAATTAATTATAGCAAGTGGATGAATCCAGAATCAGTTTGTAATATCTCGTCTATTTCAACTTGAATCCGGTGGTATTCTGTCTAAACTTTAGGGAAATTTGGGGTTTTGGGGTGTTAAACTTGATCGAGAATGATTGGGGTGGTATTGTGTGTGCGAAGCACGTTGAGGGTCATTTGTGTGCATTGAGGATTTTTTCTATACGCATAGATTGAGGTCAGAGGGTCATCTACGTTCTTTGTTAATCGTACTACATGCGTAGATCGATGTCTGACCCGGACCGTGAACGTGTGACACAGAGACATCTGTGCACGTAGGACGTAATTCAGACTTGAACCGTGATTGAGCATGGTTATCTACGTGCATAGCATTTAGTGCTATGCACGTTGATCTTAGATCAGTGTAGGAGGGGTGTCCAGATCTACCGCCTACGCACACAGTGGCTTCGTCTACGCAAGTAGAACTTGGACAACGTGTGTAGAGAGAGGTACAACACACATACATGGTGCTTTTCTGGGTGACTTAAATGACTTGCCACATTTCGATTCGAAGAGTCTATAAATACACCCACCCACTTCTCTTTTCTGTCATAACTCATCTCAACCACCGAAAATACTCTCTAACCTACCCTCTGCACTCTCCATCACTCCTCAGTACTTCCATTTCATTTCTTAATGTAAGAAACATTCTTTTATCTCTTCTTTTCTCCATTATGTCGTCACATTTGCTCATCTAGGGTTATGAATGAATTTTGGGGTTTCATTCAAATCTTCCTTTTTTGTTGTAAAGGAAGTTAGATATTGGTAGGTTATGGTTGGTTAAGGTTGTAACCACAGGATTCTAGCTTCGGTTTTTAGAGATTTCGTGTTTGAACGAAATGGGTTTATTCCAAATAAGGGTTCTGGATTTTGGTGGATTTTTCTTCAGATCTAGAGTGGGTTCTAATGTATTATGATAGATTGGTGTTAGAAATGCATAGATATTGAGTTGGGTGTTAATTTCTGATGATTTATGTCTATGGGGTCAAGAAATTCGAACTTCAGGGTTGGGATTCTTGATGATTCTGAGGTTGTTTATAGGATCTAAGGATAGATCCATGCTTAGGAGTTTGTTTGCAACCATTATGGGCAAATATTAGGTCTGGTATAGCTCAAATTGAGAGTTCATGTATTTTTGGTAAAAGTTTCTGGCATCATCTAGGACTATATGTAATATCCTGATCATTTCAGCTATATTCCCTATAGCGATTGGAGTTTCGATTGCTGATCTTTGATGCTTATCCTCATTGAGAGTTTGGAGTTTAGATTGATAGTTGATTAAGCTGATGAACATCTAGGGTTGGTGTTGTAGAACCTTGAGAATAACAAGTTTGGAGAGTGGATAACTTGAGTTAGTGTAAGCTATAACTCGAGTTGTGTAGGGATTACACAACTCGAGTTAATCAGAAACGTAACTCGAGTTAGACAAGGTCCATATAACTCAAGTTAACCATTGTGTAACTCGAGTTATTTGTGTAAAAGTGGACCGACGTGTTTCGAGGTTCTTCGTCTTTAAAGGCACCAAACCGGAAATTCGTCATTTCCTTCAATCCATTCCTCTCAGACGCTTCAAGCTTAAATCCGTCGTTTAGGGTGATTTTTTTTGATTTACTGTGTTGTTTTATTGGATTTGAGTATGGATTTGTGTTCAGGAGGATGTTTAGAGAAAATGTATGTGTTTAGGAGTGATTTTTATCTTTTTATTTGAGTGTTTAGTCGAACTGGTCGATCTGGGTAAGTGATTTACTTGAGTAAGCATCTTGACAACTCGAGTAAGATAGGCCCAGATTTACTCGAGTTAAATTTGGACTAACTCGAGTAAAATAGGCTATGATTTACTCGAGTTAAGTTTGGACTAACTCGAGTACACAGTGGTTCTAAAGGACCAAATTGTGACATTTTGTAATTGATGAATTCGGATAATCTGAGGACTAATTTGGAGATTTTGACTACTTTGAGGACTATTTGGCAAAATGTTAAGTCTCGAGGACTAGAATGTAATTTTACATTGGTCGGGGACCAAACTGTAATTTTATGTAGGCTTTGAATTTTGGGTCGAAGGTGATGGATTCATGTTTGGATTGGGTTTTGAGCGATCTTCAGGGTTGCATATGCATCGCACACATTTTGGGTACAACCACAATACCAGTGTCTCATATATCATTATTTCTGATATGTATTTGTTTCTAATGATTGTTTCAGCTTCTTGCCCTTGTCAGCGGCATCAGCAGTCTGGCAGTGGCGCCGGTTCCTAGAGCTTGAACATCTAGGTGAGTGGATGGAAGCTTCAGACACATAGGCTGTTTCTCAAAATTGGTTATGTTTTTAATGTGTTTAACATGTTTTTGAAATCGGACTAATCTAAGGATTGGTTAATTGGATAATTGGATTATGTGAATAAATATTCACTATTTGTTTTTGAAAAGAATTACGTATATATATTGAGATATATGTTTTGACTGATTTTGATGCTGAATGAATGTATGGTTTTTGAGATATGGTTTTGCTTATGGAACACCTTTGCTACGGGATACGTAGCCTTTGGTATACCAAGGTATGATTTGACCCAACTATCAGGATTAGTGGCAGAGTCCACAATCATTATTGAAGTGGTTGAGTGATGCAGTTCACACCACGTTTGTTACAGGTCCCATGATATGAAAATATGGTTTTTGACTATGATACTAGTAGTATCGTTTTAGCCAAAGTGCATGTGTTTGCCTTGAATGTAAATGTTTTCGAAATGTGTTTTTGAAATCATACTATGTATGTAGTGTGTGTGTGTGTGTGTGTTGTTATAAACATGCACGTGGTAGTTTTTCAATGGTTTTCAAACCAGTCTTTGTGAGGCACGTATGAGACACTCTGAAGTGTTGTCCCTCACTCACTAGGTTTGACCCCTTTTGCTTCTCTGTGTTGTCCTATTTCCTTGATTGCAGTTGTCTTTGACACAACAGCCTTTGAATATTCCCCACCCAATGAGGAATATACCTTTGGTTAGTAGCACCTTTTTTACTTCGTTTTGTATTAGATGCTCCACTCCAATATACTGTTGGATTATGGCATCCACTATTTTTTGGGTCTTATTTTGGGGATGTTGGTTTTGGCAATTTATCGCTTGTATTTATTTTCTTGAAACATTTTATTATTATCATTTATATATATGTGATTTTCTTAAAACGGTTTCATCAAATTGTTTTAAATAAATGGGTTTATAGTTTCTGTTTTTGGAGGCTTGTGCAAGATGGGTCGGGCTCCCATAGATGGTTCACCTCGTATGCCGGTCATGATCCCGGGAATGGGTCATGACAGTATTGGTATCAAAGAGTAGGTTTTGTAAGTTTGAGTAGAGCATTAGGTTCGTATAGTTTGGGTTTGGTTGTGGAGCATAGGTATCTTTGATTGAGTCTGTCCGATTTGCCTCCGTATATTCCTTGACATTCGTTCTGGTACTATGGCGTTTACATGCATATTGATGCTTGAATATGCGATTATTGGTTGTTGTAGATATGGATCCTCAACGAGCTAGAGGTCGTGGCAAAGTTTGCAGTAGAGGCTATGGTAGGCCTAGGCGTGTGCCAGTAGAGGCCGCCGCCTAGTCAGTTGCATATCATCATGATGCAGCCAGTGTTCCAGAAGTTGCGGCACCAGGACCACAGTCACCACCTGTAGGTCAGATGGATGCCTTTGAGCGGTTTACGTAGATTCTGGTTTGTGTGGAGGCTATGATAACTTGTCAGGCAGCTAAAGGTCAGCCAGTTCCACTAGCGGCTGCAGCACCACCTGGTCCTCCACCTCTGCCAAAGATAGTTGTGCCTGCACCTATTGTAGCACCGCAGTCTGACGTTGAGGCTCACCTCAGTATATTTATGAAGCTTTCTCCACCTAGTTTTTTGGGCAAGATGGGAGAGGATCCCCAGGATTTCACTTTCACAGTGGAGCAGTGCTTTGAGGTGATGGACCTTACTGATGACGCTGTGATGGTTAGATTGGCCTCATTTCTGTTGGATGGCCGAGCCACCAGATAGTGGCAAGATCAGAGGTCTCGCAGAGTATTTACCTGGGAGGAGTTCAAGATTGAGCTCACTTTGTCTGTTCTTCCTCTGAGTGAGAGGGATATGAGGGCAGATCAGTTCAGCAAATTCCATCAGGAACCAGGTATGTTAGTGACTGACTATGAGGACAGGTTCTAGGATTTGAGCATGTAAAAACTTGCAAAGGCCCGTAGTGAGGAGGCATTGGCTAAAAAATTTCTGAATAGGTTGCTACTGAAGATCAGGAGAGCGGTAGCAACTCAGAGGTTGTCTACAGTATCACATATTTCTGAGTCTGCGAGAGGTATGGAATACCAAGATGAGAGAAAACCGAAGGAGCACAATATGACAAAGACAAAGAATACGTCGAGAGGCCAGCAGTGTCATGGTCAGAGCAACCAGTTTGATCAGATATGCATATATTTTTTCGGGAGTCAGAGGCAGGGTTAGGATTCCCAAGGTAGTGGTGTGGTACAGCCAGCTGGGTGTATCGGAGGACAGAGCACAGGGGGTTAATATGCACCTTGTGAGACTTGTGGGAGGAGACATTCAGGTACTTGCTTCAGGGTTGCAAGTATTTATTTTCATTGCAGACAACCTGGACATAAGATTGTTGAGTGTCCTCTGAAGCATGGTTCGAGTTGGCAGTCAGTGTAGTCAGTAGCTGGAGGTTCGGGAGCTGCCAGTACTGGAACTAACATAGGCGCAGGTAGAGACGTCGCGGGTTTAGGAGCCCGTAGCCAGGTTGGGCAGGGCAGTGGCCATTGACAGGCAGTACCGAGTAGTTCTGCTACTGGTGGGCAATTCCGAGTTTATAATTTGACTCGCCAAGAGGCACACACCTCCAATGCAGCGGTGACTAGTACGTTACACATCTCTAGTGTTTCTGCTTATGTACTATTTGACTCTAGTGCATCTCACCCATTCATCACGCCCTATTTTGTTAAGCATAATGGGATAGTAGTGCATCCATTAGTCAAGTTACTTAAGGTTTCATTTCATCACCCTTGGATAACAAAGTTGTGGTTGACTTTGAGGTCAATGATTGTGTGATTGCCTTTGAAGGGCACGAGTTGACTGCTGATCTTGCAGTGTTCGGTATGGGAGAGTTTGATGTGATACTAGGCATGGATTAGCTTTTGACTTGGCAAGCCATTTTGGATTATTTTTCCAAGAGAGTATGCTTTCGACCTCTAGGTCAGAGTGAGTTTTGCTATCAGGGTGAGCGCGATAGTGTCGTGCGAGGGTATGTATCAGCTGTTAGAACTGAGCGGATGATTCGCCGTGGTTGTGAAGCATACTTGGCTTTTGCATTCACCGAGCCGTATAGTTCGAAGTTGAGTTTGGAGGACGTTCCTACGGTACGAGAGTTCTCTGATGTATTTCCTGAAGAGTTACCAGGACTTCCACCTGAGCGCGAGACTGAGTTTGCTATTGAGGTATAGCCCGATACCGATCCGATATCGATTCCACCATATCGCATGGCACCAGCAGAGTTGAAGGAGCTAGAGGCTCAGTTGAGGGATTCGTTGCACAAGGAATTTGTTAGACCGAGCGTCTCACCTAGCGGTGCTCCGATGCTATTTGTTAAGAAGAAGGATGGGTAGCCTTCGTATGTGTATTGACTACCGGCAGTTGAACAAAGTAACGGTGAAGAACCGATATTCGCTTCTGAGGATAGATGATCTGTTTGACCAACCGCAAGGCACGCAGTGGTTTTCTAAGATTGACTTGAGGTCGGGATATCACCAGCTAAGGATCAGGAGTGAAGATATTCCAAAGACAGCTTTTTGGATGAGGTATGGTCACTATGAATTCCTGGTGATGTCGTTTGGTTTGACTAATGCACCAGCGGCATTCATGGATTTGATGAACAGGGCGTTCAAACCATACTCGGATCGGTTTGTTATCGTTTTCATCGATGACATTCTAGTGTATTCGAGGAGTAGGGAAGAGCACGAGGACCACCTAAAGTCAGTCTTGCAGACTTTGTGGGAGCATCAACTATATGTGAAGTTCTCGAACTGTGAGTTCTGGCTTGGTTAAGTAGAATTTTTAGGACACGTGGTGTCTGAGGATGTAATCATGGTAGATCCAAAGAAAGTAGAGGTAGTACTCAATTGGGAAAGGCCTAAGACTGTTATGGAGACACGGAGCTTTCTTGGTATGGCTGGATACTATAGAAGGTTTATCCAGGATTGCAGCTCATATGACTCGATTAACGCAAAAGGGAGTTAAGGTTGTTTGGTCTGATAGGTGCGAGGACAGTTTCCTAAAGCTAAAGAAATGTTTGACAAGCACACCGATGTTAGTTTTGCCATCAGGTTTCGGAGGATTTACAGTGTATTGTGATGCTTCTATAGTTGGATTAGGTTGTGTATTGATGCAGCATGGCAAGGTGATTGTCTATGCCTTGAGACAGCTGAAGAGGCATGAGCAAAATTACCTGACACATGACTTAGAGTTAGCGACAGTGGTGTTCGCACTTAAGATTTGGAGGCATTACTTGTACGGAGAGACTTTTGAGATCTTCACAGATCTTAAAAGTCTAAAATATATTTTTGGGCAACGGGATTTGAACTTAGGCAAATACATTGGCTAGAGTTGCTAAAGGATTATGATTGTACTATATCATATCATCCTGGCAAGGCAAACATTGTAGCTGATGCTCTGAGTAGGAAGTCGATGAGGAGTTTAGCTCACATCGCAGTTGAGAGGCGACCAGCAGTGACTGAATTGCAGAGATTGATGGAAGATGGAGTCACATTACAATTCGATGAATATGGGGCTCTGTTTGGTCATGTTGAGGCAAGACTTATACTGTTGGACTGTCTATATCCGAGAGTCTCAGAAAGAGGATTCTGAGATGCAGAATTTGATCAAAAAAGTTAGATCATCTGATGTACCCAGGTTTATCATTGACGATTCGGGAGTGTTATGGTTTGGGTTGAGGTTGTGCGTACCATTCTCTGGTGGATTACGCAAGGAGATTATGATCGAGGGTCACAACTCCACATATTCTATACACCCAGGTTACATTAAGATGTATCAGGATCTTCGAAAGGCCTATTGGTGGTCAGGAATGAAGAAGGATATAGCTGAGTTTGTCAGTCAGTATTTGACCTGTTACTAAGTTAAGTTTGAGCACCAGCATCCTTCTGGACTGTTACAGCAGTTACCTATTCCAGAGTGGAAATGGGATCGTATTACGATGGACTTTTTGGTTGGTTTACCGAAGACATCCTCTGGGTATGATTCTATTTGGGTGATCGTAGACCGATTGACGAAATTGGCACATTTTTTGCCTGTCAAGATGACATATGGAGCGGCACAGTTGGCTAAGTTGTATGTCGACTGGATCGTATGTTTACATGGTATGCCAGTCTCTATAGTGTCTGATAGAGGACTATAGTTTATATCGCATTTTTGGCGTAAACTATAGGAGGAGCTAGGTACTCGATTAGATTTTAGTATGGCATTTCACCCACAGACCGATGGTCAGTCTGAGCATACTATACAGACTTTGGAAGATATGTTGAAGGTGTGTGATGTGGATTTTAGTGGGAGTTGGAATTCTCACTTGCCATTGGTGGAATTTGCATACAATAATTTGTATCATTAGAGTATCGGGATGGCGCCTTACGAGGCATTGTATGGTAGGAAGTGTATATCTCCTTTATGTTGGGGCCGAGACCAGAGAGAGAGAGAGCCTCTAGGGCCATATCTTATTTTGGAGACTACCGAAAAAGTGAGATTGATCCAGCAGAGGATCCAGACTGCTCACAGTCGTCAAAAGAGTTAAGCTGACCCGAAGTGTAAACATTTCGAGTTTGGGATAGGAGACCATGTATTTCTCAAAGTGTCACCAATGAAGGGTGTCATGAGATTTGGGAAGAAGGGCAAGTTGAGCCCGAGATACTTTGGTCAATTTAAAGTCATAGGTCGTGTTTGGGTCATGTTGTATGAGTTGGCATTGCCACCAGAGCTTGTTTCTGTGCATCCGATGTTCCATATATCACTTTTGAGGAAGTATGTTCATGATCCGTCTCATTTTCTGGCACCTCAGTCTGTAGAGGTCCAATCTGACTTATCTTACGATGAGGATCTCATGAGGATTGTTGATCGGCAAGTAAAGAGGTTGCGAAACAAGCAGATTGCTTCGGTGAAGGTGATATGGAGGCATTATTCTGTTGATGAGGCCACTTGGGAGGCCGAGGATGAGATGCGGCGTAGATATCCGCACTTATTTGACGCAGCTAATCCTTAAATCAGTGTCTTTTGTGTTTTTGCATATGTTGCAATTCATTTCATTCATGGCATCATCATGTTGCATATGTATACGTAGACTAAGTGTTGGGTATGTAATGTCTATGTGTTGAGGCGAGTAGCCTAGACATTAGTGTAGGTCTATTTTAGGAGACCTAGAGTTGATATTGACTCAGATTTATTTTGTTTTCAAATTCAAGGACGAATTTCTTTTGAGGGAGAAGTATGTAATATCCTGCCCGTTTTAGCTATATTCCCTATAGCGATTGGAGTTTCGATTGATGATCGTTAATGCTCATCCTCATTGAGAGTTTGGAGTTTAGATTGATAGTTGATTAAGCTGATGAGCATGTGGGGTTAGTGTTGTAGAACCTTGAGAATAGCGAGTCTAGAGAGTGGATAACTTAAGTTAGTGTAAGTTGTAACTCGAGTTGTGTTATCCCTATACAACTCGAGTTAATCAGAAATGTAACTCAAGTTAGACAAGGTCCATATAACTCAAGTTAACCATTGTATAACTCGAGTTATCTGTGTAAAAGTGGAACGACACGTTTTGGTGTTCTTCGTCTTTAAAGGCACCAAACCGACCAAAATCTGTCATTTGCTTCAATCCATTCCTCTCAGACGCTTCCAATCTCTCTCAAGTTGATCTCCAGCACTTCTTTTGGGTTTCTTGAGGTAAGATTGCATTTCTAATCCTTTATTTCCTCATGATTTCTGCAACATTGTGCATCCTAGGGTGTTAGGGTTCAAATGGGTTTGATCAACTCGGTTTAGGGTGATTTTGGTGAGTTTCTGTGTTGTTTTGTTGGATTTGAGTATCGATTTATGTTCAGAAGGATGTTTAGAGTAAATGTATATGTTTAAGAGTGATTTTTATCGGTTGATTTGAGTGTTTGGTCGATCTGGGTAAGTGATTTACTCGAGTAAGCATCTTGGCTAACTCGAGTAAGATATGCCCAGATTTACTCGAGTTAAGTTTTGACTAACTCTGATAAAACAGGCTATGATTTATTTGAGTTATTCTTTGGCTAACTCGAGTAAACTAGACCACATATAACTCGAGTTAGCCTCTGGATTACTCGAGTAAACAGTGGTTCTGAAGGACCAAATTGTGACGTTTTGTAATTGATAAATTCGGATAATCTGATGACTAATTTGGAGATTTTGACTACTTTGAGGACCATTTGGTAATATGTTAAGTCTCGAGGACTAGAACGTAATTTTACATTGGTCGGAGACCAAACACTAATTTTACGTAGGCTTTGAATTTTGGGTCGAAAGTGATGGATTCACTTTTGGATTGGGTTTTGAGCGATCTTGAGGGTTGCGTATGCATCGCACACATTTTGGGTACAACCACAATACCAGTGTCTCATATATTATTGTTTCTGATATATATTTGTTTTTGATGATTGTTTCAGCTTCCTGCTATTGTCAGCGGGATCAGTCATCAGGCAGTGGCACCGGTTCCTAGAGCTTAGACATCCAAATGAGTGGATGGAAGCTTCAGACATATAGGCTGTGTCTCAAAATTGATTATGTTTTTGATGTGTTTAACATGTATTTGAAATCGGACTAATCTAAGGATTGGTTAATTGGATTATGTGAATAAATATTCACTATTTTGTTTTTGAAAAGAATTACGTATATATATTGATATATATGTTTTGACTGATTTTGATGTTGAATGAATGTATGGTTTTTGAGATATGGTTTTTCTTATGGGACACCTTTGCTACGAGGTACGTAGCCTTTGGTATACTAAGGTATGATTTGACCCAACTATCAGGGTTGTCAATGGCCATGTGCCCTGACCCGGTACATGATTTGTTTTTGGATTAGTGGTAGATTCCACAATCATTATTGAGGTGGTTGAGTGACGCAGTTCACACCACATTTGTTAGAGGTCCCATAATACGAAAATATAGTTTTTGACTATGATACTAGTAGTATCGTTTTAGCCAAAGTGCATATGTTTGCCTTGAATATAAACGTTTGTGAAACGTGTGTTTGAAATCATACCATGTATGTAGTGTGTGTGTGTGTGTGAATATATATACGTGCATGTGGTAGTTTTCCAATGGTTTTCAAACTAGTCTTTGTGAGTCACGTATGAGGCACCTGAAGTGTTGTCCCTCACTCACTTTGTTTGACCCCTTTTGCTTCTCTGTATTGTCATGTTTCCATGATTGCAGGTTGTCTTCGACACAACAGCCATTGGATATTCCCCGCCTAGTGAGACAGATACTTTTGGTTAGTAACACCCTTTTTTATGGGCTTCTTTGTTTTGTATTAGACGCTCCGCTCCAATATACTGTTGGGTTATGGCGTCCGCTGTTTTTTGGTCTTATTTTGGGGATGTTGGTTTTGGCAATTTATCACTTGTATTTATTTTCTTGAAACATTTTATTATTATCGTTTATATATATGTGTGATTTTCTTAGAATGGTTTCATCAAATTGTTTTAAATAAATAGGTTTATAGTTTCTATTTTTGGAGGCTTGTGCGATATGGGTCGGGCTCTCATAGACGGTTCACCTCGTACGCCAGTCACGGTCCCAGGAATGGGTTGTGACAATATGGCATTTGCATTGCATGCATACATTCAGTATTGTCACAATACCATACCATATCTTAATGTTTGTTGCATTGTATCTATATAGCTTCGTGTGCCTACCAGCACGAGCAACCACCCACTAGCGGTGTTTAACTGGATCCTCAGCATTGGATACCAGGTGAGTGAAATGGCAGATTCAGACACATAGGTTGTGTCTTCAAATTGAGTAATTACTTTTTATATGAAATTGAACTAATAATTATTGGGTTAATTAATAATCTGGATTATGTCATTATTAATAACCAACATTTTTCTATGGAAACTATAAAGTATGTATTGGTATATATATACAAGAGAATTTTGTAAATTATGGAATAATGGAAAAGATGATGCATGACTGTATGTGAAATATTATGTATGTATCACATTGATATGGGGACACCTAGCTACGGGGTACATAGCATTTGGTATACCATTGTTTTGTCAAGGTCCTAGTTACCAGGGTAATGGGTGACCGTATATGAGGTCAGATATATGCGATTATTGGGCAGTTAGGTGGCGGAGTCCACACTGCTAACATTGATATTGTTATTGCTCTCGTACTATGAATCCATCTATATGTATATATCATTTTTAAGCATGTTGTATGTTATGGATGTAAACATTTTGGAAAATGAATTTCAACAAAAAGTATTATGTATGTAGTGTGTATACTATATAGTATCTATTTATATTCGCGTGCGGTATTTTCAAAGGGTTTTCCAAATAGTTTTTATGAGGGCTGGCGTCGATCTGAAGTGTCATTTCCTCACTAAGGATTTATTACCCCTTTTTTCTGTTGTCCATGCTTAACCTCTTTTACAAGTGATATTATTTTGGATACTCAGCATCTAATATGTACCCCGGTCCTAGTGAGGCGCTTCTTCGTTATAGTGAGTGCCTATCGTTCGGACTCTACATTTTGTGCAGTCGTTAGAGCTCCACATCAGGCTACTTTTGGGATACTGAGCTACACTTTTGTATTTTGGGAATTTCCTCTGATAATTTTATATTTGTACTGATATTTTACTACATTGTACAAATATACCTTTTGATATTTATATATATATATGGTTTTATTTCATTTATAAACGATTTTATATTAATGTTTTAAATAAATATTTGTATAAGTTGGGTAAATGTCTGTCCACTGAGGCTTGTGTGAGACGGGCTGGGCTCCCATAGACAGTTCGCCTTGTACGCCGGTCACGGGCTCGACAATGGTTCGTGACAAAGGTGGTATCAGAGACTAGGTTATCATAATCCTTTGCTAATTGCGTACTCTAATACCAAAGGTGGTATTAAAGCAACTAGGTTTCGTATATTTTGTATCATTAGAGTTGGTGTGAAGCATTGGTATCTTTGGTACTGTGGCAAACCATATGGCATGTTGACATTTGCATGCATGTTCTGTATGTCTGTAGATATGGCACAAGGTCGTGGTAGAGGTCGAGGTAAAGGTAGACCTAGGCGAGAGCCTATCGAGCCCACTGCTCAGTCTGATGTGGATCCGCATGATTCACATAGTGCACCAGATGCCGCAGTGCCAGTACCTCAGCAGCAGCTTCAACTCCAGTAGCTTCTTACCATTAAGATGGAGATGTTTGAGTGTATGACCCGAGTTTTTGAGAAATTGGAGAGAGCACAGCTGGGTTAGGCAGCAGTAGGTCAGCCGGTTGTAGATCAACCACCTCAACCAGAGGAGACCGCAGTTGTTGCTCTAGTGGTTGCACCTATTACACCACGGGCTAAGGAAGATAACATCTTGGATAGATTCATGAAGCTTCAGCCACCTAAATTTTTAGGTGTGATGGGGAAGGATCTCTATGATTTCTTTCTTAAGGTGGAGCATCATTTTGAGCCTCGAGGCATTACTGATAATGCCATCAGGGTCAGACTAGGTGCTTCTCTCCTGAGTGGCCGAGCTGCTAGGTGGTGGATGAGTCTTGAGACTCGTGGAGGTTTTAGTTGGTTCAGATTCAAGGAGGAGCTCATTGCATCCGTCCTTCCTCGGAGCATCTGAAATAAGAAGGTGAATGAGTTCAATGATTTTTGTTAGGGCACTGGTATGTCTGTGACGGAGTATGAGGGGAAGTTTAAGGATTTGAGTAGGTATGCACCTCTTCAGAGTCAGGGAGAGGAGGCACTGGCGAGGAAGTTTCTGGATGGGTTGCGACCCACGATTAGCAGAGTGGTAGTGACCTTGGGATTAACTACAGTTAGGCAGATGGCTGATTTTGCCAGGGGCATTGAATACATGGATGAAAGACACTCGATGGAGCCCAAGAGGGGCAAAGACTAAGGGTGCATCGGGAGGCCAGCAGGGCCAGAGAGCTCAGTCAGAGCAGAGATGCCGACATTCATCTAGAGGGCAAAGGCCTAGTCAGAGCGCTTAGAGCCACAATGTAGGATAGCCTATTGGACAGAGTGGGGGACAGAGCTCAGGGAGTTTGATTCCTCTCTGTGTAATTTGTAAGAAGAGGCATTCGGGGGTATGCCACAGAGCGATCGACAACTATTTCCACTGCAGATAGCCAGGGCACAAGGTAGCAGAGTGTCCAGTGAAATAGGGTGATAAGGCTCAGGCAGGATAGTCGGTAGTAGGAGGCTCAGGGACAGTGAGTACCGGTGCGGGAAGAGGAGCTGGTAGACGTTCCGAGAGTCGTAGCCAGGGTGGCCAGGGTAGTGGCAGAGGCCAAGCTGCCCAAACCAGTGCTACAGGAGAGCAGGCTCAGGTATATTGGTGTTCTCTGGGCTTATCCCTAAAGACTAAGGCAAGTGTAACTATCGTCTATAGCAAGTGGACCCTTGAGTACCGAGTGTCGTATCCCACAGAGACTACGATTATTAGCTACTCACTCTTCCTCTATTATCTAGCCGGCAAAATAAATGATTTCGAATA
>CAODLS010658861.1:0-21006 GCA_948243855.1 Flueggea neowawraea | reverse complement strand
GCACAATTCTTTGGACTTGTTGGGGATCCTAACAAAGATAAAATAGTAGTAGAGGACATCCAGCCTTCAATTTTCAAAGTAAGCTTTCTTTATTATTTTCGTATGAGCAAAAACTGCAAGAGTATCTTATATATTGTTGTCTTATGCAAGATATTTGCATTTTAATATTGGTTTTTGGGCAAGGTATTTGATATTCAATTACATTAGTATACATTTTATTGCTAATGTGACCTCTATCTGGTTTTGCAGGCAATGCTTCTCTATATATACAGTGATAAACTTCCTGATATACGTGAAATTACCAGTTCAACGTCTATGTGCTCAGCCACCAACATGGTCCAGCATCTGTTGGCTGTTGCTGATCTTTACAATTTAGATCGTCTGAAATTGTTATGTGAATCAAAATTATGTGAGGAACTTACTCCTGAGACGGTGGCTACAACTCTTGCATTGGCTGAGCAGCACCATTGTTCTCAATTGAAGGCTATATGTTTGAAATTTGTTGCAAATCCAGCAAATTTGGGAGGTGGGTGCTGTTTGTAGATACTAAGCAGTGCAATTCAGGTCATGTCAACTATAGTGTCATTGATTGTTCAAGTATACATGAAGTTTTCCATAAATAGTTGCACCTAAAATATGCTTAATGTTCCAACAGAATCTGGTCCCTGAATATGGAAATAGATTTGCTGTGTGTCATGCTAAATCATACGAATAGATTGAATCACTAATACGTTAAACACTCTTATCAAAATGGTTGAATCACGCTTATAGCATTGCATCGTGTTTACTGTATTGTTCTTTACTTTTCATAACTATTTTAAGCTTTGGGATTGCATCCCACCATGGTTCTTTGTTGCAAATCTAGTTTTGTTGCGTCTTGTATGTTTAAAAAAATTGTCAATCGGTTTCTGATCTGGATGAATTATGGATTCACTAATTTTGCCATTGCATGAAGCATGTTCTTGGGTGTCTTCTGTTGCAAAATGTCAGATTATGTCAATAATGATCCCTTTTTTAAGCATCAATTGCGTTCCAACTTGCTTTGGCATGGTGATTTAGTGCTAAACATTTGTTTTCATGTGGATTACGACGACTATTGGGTTTTCCTTCTCTTGTTCTTCATATTGATACTCTGCTCTAAAACTGAAACTAATTATATCATCCTAAATCTTGCAGTGGCAATGCAATCTGAAGGTTTTAAGCACTTGGAGGATAGTTGTCCTTCATTGTTATGTGAAATGTTGAAGACACTTGCATCGGGCGACGAGAGCTCAGGTCCACAGTTAAGTAGGAAGAGGAGTGGCAGCAGCATTTATGGACTAGATCTAGCAGCAGATGGAGGAGCAGCAGCGGAATCAGTAAATCCCAATGGCAGACGAGTGAGAAGGCAGTTCTAGTTTAAGTATACATTGGTAGATGCATGCGAGTGTAGCGCTGCATCCGTTTGCTGGATGTGATTAAGAAAAAAAACGGTGGGTTACATGTTATGTTGGATTGGTTTTTTACCAGCTGTCATGAAAGGAAATTTTAAAGCTTTGAATGGAATGTGCTACAGAATGAAATTTTAGCCATTGAACAGAGAGCTCATTAAAAGTGTGGATTTTGGTCGTGAACTGAATTTGGATTCTTGATTGCAGAACAATTCTATCAAAGTTCGTAGTCCAAATTCAAACATCTTCAATTGGGTTTGAATGGGAAAATAATACGGATCTTCAACGGAACTTGTAAAGCATATTGTACATTGCTTTCATTTTTTTCCTAGTGTCCTTTCACATTTGTCCTCTTTGTTGGTCTCAATAGGCCCCTGCCTAAAATTAAGAAGGTCCTATAAAATTGCCCAGATGTTTGACACCATCAACGCCACTATATTTCGCGACTCAACTCTGTTGGACCTTTCGATACCCTTTTCTCGACTACGTTGGACTTTTTTAAGTCTCAATATCCATCGTTCTTGTCTTTTAGACTATGATAGTGATTCCAACTTACAATTTATGCTAAACAACATTTGAAATTGAAAACAAGAATCTCCTTCTACATATGTTTACGTGAAAAATTAGAGGGCAACAATCTGGTTAATTTTAATGAATCCATAACACTTTGTAATTATACAATACAAGAAAAGAATGATTGAATTAATAAAAAAAAAAAAGACAAAATCATAGGTTCAGGCAGCCAGAGGAATGCACCAACATCATGCAAAACCTAACATATGGAGAAAAAACTCAACCACACCAACATTATGAGCTTTTGCCTTCTTTTCACGATCACCATAAGAAGGAACAACAGGTTCAGGAGACCAGAGGAATGCACCCATTGCAAACTGTCTTTTGTAAGCCAAATCACCTCCATCGGCGGACAAACCGTACTGTGCGAGCAGATTATCGAGCCTCCACTCCGGCATGTCTTCATATTCCTCCTTGGTGTATCGTGGGTATTGCAGAGGCATCTGAAACTCATTCTCTTCTCTCTTCTCCCTGTCCATGACTTGTTGGGTGGCGAAGAAGGTTACTGCTTCACCCATTGTGAAGGCCAAGAAACCAAAACAAGTAGGGACTTGTGTTAGTGGTGAAAATTTTAGAACAGAATGTGCGTATTTATATGCAAGAATTGAAAGTGTCTAGAAACACGGGGAGAGGAGCTTACTATGGCGGCTAGGTTCGGTCTTGGTGGTTTAGTTCACGTCTCGCTTATTTGTTGCCCTTTTTTTAGAAAATTTGTTTTATTTGTTATGAATTTCTTGAGAAACTAAAAAAGAAGAATT
Source organism: Flueggea neowawraea (assembly GCA_948243855.1). Lineage (NCBI taxonomy): Eukaryota > Viridiplantae > Streptophyta > Magnoliopsida > Malpighiales > Phyllanthaceae > Flueggea > Flueggea neowawraea. The sequence goes on along the minus strand of CAODLS010658861.1, from coordinate 18,245 downwards.
TGACTTCTATTGAAAGCCGTTAAACTCGTTTCTATATTGGCACCATATTAATTTCGAGAATAGTGAGGTAATTTGCTTCCAGCTGTCGCTTTATAAGTTCCCATTGAATTTGGTTCTATTGGCAGCTGTCACTGGTTAGAGTCTAATTCAAGAAGACCTGCTTCAATACGCCGTGCATTGAAATATAATTTTTTTCGTTACAAGAACATCAGCTTCATAACTCATTTCCTAAATTTAATATTTATACTAAAAAAATTACTGCTGTACTCGTTCCAATATTATAGGCAACAAACAATGTTATAGACACTTACAGCTTTATACGCAAATTAATAACTAGTAGTTTTTAAATTTATTCAATTTTTTAGTTATATTCTAAGTAAATATATTGATAATAAATATTTTTTAAATTTAACAATTTAATTTTAAAAGGGTAATAATATAATTTGGTAACGATTAATGGAAAGACGAAACAAAATATTAGAAAGAGGACAAAAAAATCAACACTACTAGTACTACTCGTTATATATATTTAAAAAGGTAATTACACATGCAAATCTAAGTGCCATAATTCTAGGAACTTAGTAGAAGAACAACAACCAAAAAAAAACGGGTGCCGTAAATTAAGCAAACCCCAAGACTCGAAAGAGAAGCTGAACAACCTTACACTTCTTAGTACAAGTCGAAGAAGAGTAGCAATGACGAGGAGAAGAATTGGCAGAGTCCGGCTGGTCCATGTCATGAAACTCAGGCCAAAGAAAGGCACCCATTGCGAACTCTCTCTTGGTAGCCAAATCGACTGTAGCAGTGCCTGCCGGTAACCCATATTCGGCAAGAAGTCGATCGAGTTGCCACTCTGGCATGTTCTGGTACTCCTTCTTGGTGTACCTGGGGTAGTGAAGTGGCATTTGGAAGTAACTCTCACTGGTTTTCTTGCTCTCTTCCATGCAACTGCACTATTGTGGGTTGGGTCGATCTCAGTTGTGGAATGATTAAAATGGGTTTGGAGTGACTATTTATTAAGAGATCAGAGAGTGTGTTGTGTTGGGGTAGAGTGCATGTGTCACGAGGAACGTTTGGTGTAACGGTTTTTGACGAGGTGCTTTTGTTGTTGTTTGTGCAGTTTCAGTGTTTCCCTTTGTGCCTGCCTTTTCCTCGTCTGTGTGCGTGCGAACCTGTGGGCGAACTCTGCTTCCATTACTTTGCTAATCACTTCATAGTTCATACTATCTTAGCCCCATGTTACATTAACAAAATACATAATTGATATCAAGTGATAATAATTTCCTTATCAAAGTGTTAATTATATTCGAATTTCGGAGTACGAAATTTCTAGGTTACAAATTAATATAATTACGTTGCTATATTCCAGAATGCTGCTGCGTTGTTTAGCACCACAGGAAAATGTCACAAGTGAAAAGGTTTAACTTCAAAATGTATTCAAGGCCGCCCAAGGCGTTTTGCTCTTTTCTGCTAACTTCAGTGGTGGTGGTGGTGCAGGGTATAGTGGTATACTACTGTCAGTCGTCTTTGCTCCTCCTTTTCTCAGGGCAAAGAAGATTGTATTCGAGACCTTTTTATTATAACATACTTATTTTTATTTACAAATCTTAATTTAATTATGCCTTCGTCTAATAATCAAATTAAATCAGTACTTAATAATTGTTCTCACGTTAATTTAAACATAACCCAAATTTATTAAAAAAAGGTCTGTTTGTAAAGTTCGAAAAATATATCAAAAACAACAATAATATGAAACAAGGAAAATTTTTGTTCTTAAATTTAACATAATCACTATGGCTGATAGTTTGGTGATTATAACGTGCTTTCATCAAAATAAAGGACCAAATGGTGTTTATATCTTGTATAGGACAAGCCTATTCACATTTTTTATTGTAATGAGGCATATATAAGACGAGCTTGGTAGTGCTTTGATTAGGTCTTGCTAGAAATGGGTTTCCCTATGATGTATTATACGTGAATTCTAAAGCCAACTAGATATGAGTTATCTTGTATGGACTTAGTAATATGAAGATTATTGATCCTAATAATAAAAGAATTAGAAATGGACTCTCCTTAAAAGTGTAGGAAAGCCTATTTATATCTATCATATATTTAATAAGATTTATCTATCATATATAAATAAGATTATTGATCCTAATACAGAAAAAAAAAACTCTCCTCTTCGCCCAAATGTGTTTTATCGACCTTGAGAGAGAGGAAAGAAGAGGATTCCTCTTCTCACCTGTACATCATTCCTGCTTCTATTTAGGTATTTTGGTGGCATCTACGCTGCGAATAAAATTCACATATTAGTTCTAACAAGATCGTGGAATGTTTGTGAGACTAGTATTGATTCGATCCTGCTCCAACATAATATTTATTCAGCTACATTTTTCTAGGTTAATTCTCAATCATTTATATTTATTTATTGAATATTATTTTGATACCTTTAGATTATGTGATCATATCTCAGTGGCAAAACTATGGTGACGAGATTTGTCTTATGTTAAACTCTACTATAATGTTTCAAACATCTCATCGCAAAAAGAGCCCGCATAATCTCGCCTTAGCAGTTACTACCATTGATCACCCCTTCTCATTTTGTTACACTTTATAGCCAAAAAAAATGACAAACACATGAATTGAAATATGACAGAGAGAGGGCTGAAGTTTGCAACAACCTGAGGATGGCATTACACAAACAAAATACAATATTATATGGTCCTATCCATGGAGCTTCAATTAACACAAACCAGCTGACCCCATTAATGATTGCTGGACTCAAACAGAAAATTGAAGGGTGGACGCACAATCAACCAACATCTGTTTTGCTTACCAAGAAACACACATTAGGCACAACAAACACTAAACTATTTCACGACTTGATTCGCCTAATCTCAACATGCCGATTGAATGATCAATCATGCACAATAATTGTACTTCTCCGTTGAACTTGCTAATTAACATGTGATTCACCAATTTATTTCTTACACCTTATTTAATACGTCATTTTGACATATAAATGGGGAGTATTGTTTAAACATGAAAAATAAAAGTTTAAAAGGGCATTTTATATAAATTTGAAATAAGTTTTATATAGAATAAGTTTAATTTTACTTTCATTTTTTTAATATAATCAGAAAAAAATTCCAATTTTATTGCATGGTTTAGGAGGCATTTTAGTACGAGCATTGAAGATAATTTACGTGGAAGTGACTTCATGGATTTTTGTGTGTTGCAAAACTGTCCACCGATTACAAATGCCCTACCAATACCAATCAACCTTGTTGGACCGTACAAAATGGAAATCCACCACACAATCATGGGGACTTTCGCAGACAATCACTGGCCATCTAATCCAAGCCATACGATCACTTATCCGGAAACACTGTAAACACAATCACCACCAATCAACTACTGCGGGGACACATGTCTTGGTAGCCACACGATCTCTTTATCAAATGATTGAAAACTCTACACGTATAATTAGAGGGCCCCATCAATTTTGGGTCAGCATGTTGTGTGGTATTTAGAGGCCCAAACATAAGGGCTCGTGCACACACGCTGGCCTAAACTTGTGGCTTTACGGATCCGCACTTAATAGGCCACTTAAATTTAAAAAGGGGCTTTTACAAAATTCGAAGCCGAGAAGTTAATATTACAAATGTGTAACAATAATTTTTGATATTACCAGCGGACGACCATAATTTCTAATTACATCTTCACATAATTGTATATAATTGCTTATATATATGTTGTTTATATGTATTATACATTTTTGTATTTTAATTATGTTTTGTATATGTATGTTTTTATGTTGTATATATATTTAATATAGTATAAACACGTATAAACGTAGTATATATAAGTTACAAATATAACATGAACAAGCTGTAATACTAATAGTTGCATATTTTTCATCTTTGTAAAAGATGTACACGTTACAAATATAGTATAAACAAATCATAAATATAACATAAACATAGTATATACAAGTTACAAATATAGCATAAATAAGACTAATACTTGTATGTTCTACATCTCTGTAAAAGATATATAAGTTACAAACATAGTATAAACATAGCATAAACATAGTATATACAAGTTACAAATATAATATAAACAAGTTATAAACAAGAGTCCGTAAAATTTGAAAGTATGCATTTGTTAAAATGTAATATGCAAAAATGGGTGGTGCAAAAAAAATATTGTAAAGTATCATGGGTGTACTATGTAAAAATCACATTTAAAAAAGTAGTATCAGGGATTAGAGTATTAACAGTTCTTGGGTCTTTTGACAAGTCATTAATGTTTCTTTATTTTCTAAAAGGATATCTTTTTGAGGTTCGCTTTGTTTTAAAAGACAATATTTGCTTAAAAGCAAAAAATACAACACTAAACTAATAATTTGTTCGTGTATGGTCACTTAGAATTTGGTGACTACAAGTTTGTGTGGTTTAAAGTGTATTCAAGTACTAATTCAACTATGTTCAAGTGTTGATTAAACCTATTGAGGTTTTGTGGGATGGCCTTGTGCGCCATTTTTTGTGTGAGAGGTGGATAAAGTCCAATCAGAAAGAGCGGTGGCATGTGCAATTTAATCGAAATTGGGAACATGTTACATCTTGTTTTAGTTTGATTAGCATTTTAGGGTTAGCATGTCTTTTTCATGCCTTTCTAGGTAGCCAATCAACTATGAGAAAATTATTTGGAGGATCTTTCTGTTTCATGGGGTTGGTCGATCGAGTTAACTTGTATTATTTGGTATTTATCTTGTTTGCCGTGCGAGACTACCTAGTAATGGAGCAAATGCATTTAAGAATTTTCCTCATTTTTTCTCTTTTAATTCACGAATTGTATAGCTATAAGTATAAATTAACCAACGATTTAACGTGTACAGTAATATAAAAAATTTAACTCACACCTAAAAACAAACTATTTGGAATAAATTTACATAGCTTGTACTATATAATGACTCAATATAAATTTAGTAAATTGATGAATAAATTGTATATTAAATAAATAGAAATTTTTTAGAGTACAATATGCTAAATGCAATTGCAAATCCATACATACAAACAAGCACCTCTTTTTTATATATCGATCAATAAACTTATAGTATAGTACCTAACTTTTTTTTATCAAATTATCTCATACTAATGTAGAATATCGGAGTTATCTTGTTGTTTGAGATAAAAATGGTAGAAATAGATTGTAAAATTAGATTGTACAGTAGATGATTATACAGAATGTCATGTTCTTTTAGATGTGAGTGGTAAACTGTTAAATAAAAAATACTCTAATATACTAAGCGGATGGAAAAAAAAAAGATTCTAAACAAGTCCTATATGATCTACTGCAAAAAAGTCAACAAGTCTAAACATGCAGGTGAAAACGAAATCAACAGTAAGAACACAAAAGTTGAAGGATGGTGAAAAAAGCATAGTTAGGGTTTGTCAATCAGTCCCTCCACCACCACCACCACCACCCATCTAAGCCTACCAATTCCCCAGCACTTGAAAATGTGAGAATGAGATATTGACAAGCTTGCTCTACCATGATCAATAATAATTAATAGAAAGATAAGTCTCCATCTTCCAAGGACCACCATATGGAACCCAAAAAATAGAAAACAAGACGTGTGGTTTCTAATTTCTATTATTGCTTCGTTTTAACTCAATTGGGTGGAGGACCCAACTCTTCTACAACGCCGCTTTACAGCACCGACGACTAGTACCAATTTTTGCCCAAAAAAATTGCACCATCAACTTCCAGTCTGCTTCAATTTTTTTCTTCTATAAAAGATTTGGACGTTCAAGAAAAACCTCTTAACATATTCAACTACTTGAGGCTCGTTTAGTAACGATAACATTTAATATTTTGTATATTGATCATTTTATTAAAAAACATATTTTTTTATTTTATTATTATATAATTATCATCAATTATTATAAAAACTATACAAAATATACTACATCTTACTCCTTCTAAACAACCTTAGTTATTCCTTACGAATAGTATGTTACGATTTTGATTATGATATTCACTTTGATTATATTATAATATTATTGACTTTGATTTTAAAAAAACTCTAAGTAGGGGACCACTAAATGACGTGTAATGACACTTTCGGTCTCTCCTAGACTAATAGACAGACACGTGTCAACACTTAATGATTGCACTTCGCCCAGGAAACATCCACGTGTCAGTGGTAACGAAACTCCTAAGCCTAGCACAGGAGAGACCTTCCAGAAACTTCCGGGAACTCCTGGCCAGAAATTCGTGTCGAATTCTACCGGCTAAAATAGTGCCACGTTTCAACTGTGACCCACGTGAGCTTCCAACGTGGCACCCGCATTCCCCAGAAAATGATACGCCTCCTTTTTATTGGGTAACACACATTCTCTCTCTCTCTCTCTCTCTCCCGACCTCACCAAACCACCTCTCAAAAAAAAAAAAAGCACACCTCTTCCGTTTCATTTCATTTTCTTTTCCTGTCCTTTACTTTCTTTTCTTTCCCGGAAAATATGAATGGGATGGGAGAGGAGGCGGAGGAAGTGAAAATGGAAGTGGACAAGGAGGCATTGGTGCTGATGTGGGGTTACCTACCTGGAGCTCTGCCTCAGCGTTCTCCGATTTTATCGCCGGTTGTTGTGCGTCCATCTGGCTTTACTTGGAAAGAAGTCTGTGGAGGTGGTTGTGGTTTCGCTATGGCTATTTCTGGTGTGTTATTACTTTGACTCTCCTATTTTTTCGATCTGCTTTCGTTTTTGAAATGACTTTTGATGGGGTTTATGCAATTCGTTATTTCAGTAAAGAGAGGAAGTTTTATTATTTCTTCGTCAATGCTGTATTACACATAATTTCAGATTTGGATTGTGAAGTGAAATGAGGCTCGTTGGGTGTTGTTTGCTTTTTTTAAGTCTAAAGTTAATTTCTTTAACACCTCTTTTTTCTACTTTCTTTATATTTTGTTTCATTTTTATTTTTTGATTTAATTCTGTTTGAGCTCTACTTACTTGAAGTCTTCTTCGTTTGAGGGTATTAATTTAAGTCAAGTTTTTTTTTTCGGATTTATAAATTATTTAAATTTCCTAATTCTAGATTGCTTTCTATGCGTGTTTAAAGGAAAACTTGATTGTTTTGCTCTTAATTGGAGTTTGGATTGTTTTTAACAGTGAGATTATGGGTATAAATAAAGTTTAATTCTTTTATTTGCTTCCCTTCAAAGTCAATTAAAATTTGTTAGGAAGTTCAAAATCGATATCGAAAACAAGTGTTAGTGGCTCACGATTCTTTCTCAATCAGAGTCTGGGAAGCTCATAACATGGGGTTCAACAGATGATCTGGGTCAGAGCTATGTCACGTCCGGGAAGCATGGGGTAGTGCAATACTATATAAAAATCTCAATTTCATCTTTACATGTCTTTCTGGGGTTTGATAGTACTGAAACTAACCCACATTTTGTTTTTCTGAAGGACATACCTGAGCCTTTCCCTCTTCCAACTGGAGCTTCAATAGCAAATGCCGCAGCTGGCTGGGCTCATTGTGTAGCAGCTACAGGTAATACTGATTACTGATTGTCCTGATTGAATATGCGAGGGTACTTGTAGCAATCAGTTAGTTTGGTTTTAGTACTTTGATTTGTGTATGCCCTATTTTTTCTTCAGTAAGTCTTGTTGGTCAGATAGTTATACTAAGTTTGCTTTCATTTGTTAAGCACAGAAAATAGAGAAGTTTATACATGGGGGTGGAAAGAGTGTGTCCCATCAGGGAAGGTCTTCGCTGACCCCTCTCTAGTTGGGAGTTCAGACAGGGAAGTGTTGGAAAGACACAACCAGTTTTTTACAGAGCAAGGTACTTTACTTGCATTTACTCCTGCAACACAGTTGCTTATTAATTATTTATTGTATTTATTTTTTAATGAATATTTTTTTACAGTTAGTCCCCGTTCTAAAGGTTCAAGAACTAGCAGTGGAAGTGGAGATGAAAGTACAAAACGAAGGAGAGTATCATCGACAAAACAGACAGCAGAAAGCTCATCTTCTGGTGATGAAACACTCTCAGCGTTTCCATGCCTTGTGACATTGAACCCAGGAGTCAGGATTACCACTGTTGCTGCCGGAGGGCGTCATACTTTAGCATTGTCAGGTAAGTCCAACCCTGAATCGGTCATGTTTTGACTCAATTGTTTCAGAGTGTGTTTTTCTTTGCAACGAGGTCATGCTTGCTCTAGGCACTATGAACCTTGAAGCCATGGAAGATCTTTTTAATAAGGCTAGATAATGAACATGTCCTAATTTTTTGAAAGTTTCAGATATAGGACAGGTTTGGGGTTGGGGCTATGGAGGTGAAGGACAGCTTGGCTTGGGCTCCCGAATACGTATGGTCTCATCATCTCATCCTGTACCCTGCATTGACTCTTCTTATGGGAAAGATAGACCTACAGCTCTTTCTCGCGGTGGCATAACTTCGGAGGTGCCGGGTTATAGGGTTCCTGGAAATTATGTGAAAGGAATTGCTTGTGGGGGACGACATAGTGCAGTAATCACAGGTAGGTATTATGCAGCCATACTGCTGTTTCCATTCGACTGAAAGAAGCAATAAAAAGGTTTATTTTGGATAGCTGTTGCCCATGAGATTTGAACCCAAAACCTGTAGGTCATTGCTTGCTTACCAGCTAAACAGCAATAGAAACTTTACAGAAGGGGTTTTAGCCTTACATTTTGTTTAGGCATATCCAATATATTAGACTATGACATATGATTGACTATGTCATTCATTTGTATCTTTTAGTATGATGACAATTTATTTGCCGATAGAGAATCATAGGGCTTAGATTCAATCTCAGTTTTCAAATTCTTGATGATAAAAAACGTAGTAAATGGCTGTCTAAAGCAAAACTTTAACATGTACATTATCTGTTAACAGATGCTGGAGCGCTGCTTACTTTTGGCTGGGGACTCTATGGACAGGTAATTTGGGCTTGTGAATTCTTTTGGCCCAGAATGCATCTGTTTCTCATGTTTATGGTATTTACTGAAGTAATAAAATTTTCATTCGAAGTGTGCCTTGGAGGTATAGGTGTAGTTAGATCTTGTGTTCTTTCATCATATGCAAAATGTTTTTCTTGTTTCCACGGCAGGTAAAATTCTCATTGATTTTCACGAGCCATTATCATATGGTTTTAATTCTTTTATTCTTTCTGTCTGAATTATGATTAAATAATTTTCCCTTCTGAATCAACAGCTGCTTACATCTTTATACTTTATGCCAAATTAATGTTCGGCTAATATAGAAGATGGCAAGGCAATTCATTGTTGAGTAGCCTTTTTAGATTGTATAGCACACATTCCTGAAGTTTATATGTGGTTAAAACCATTCTCTTCTGCTTTGGCTAACATTCTGAAATTGTCGTTTAAGACTTCTATTAAACTCTTAGCTTTCTCATGTTCTTCAACATTAACTGTTCTTTAGGATCACCGTGTACGTGTAGGTAAAGTAGATAATGGTGGAGAAAAAAGCAGAAGATGAGGTTCACTCTAAGAAGGGATATCTACTTACTCTTTTTTTAATAGCCCTAATTAATCCCTTTAATCTTGTTATGTTATAGATTCACTGGTCTGTGTGTGATGGTGATTATTATGACAATAGGAATAACATTATTTTTAATGTCATTTTTTTTCAGTGTGGCCAAGGAAGTACAGATGACAAATTGAGTCCAACTTGTGTATCTTCCTTACTTGGAATACGGATAGAGAGTGTTGCTGCAGGGTTGTGGCATACTGTCTGTGTTTCTGCTGATGGCGACGTCTATGCATTTGGTGGGAATCAGTTTGGACAGTTGGGAACTGGTGGTGATCAAGCTGAGGTATTCTATTATATAACTCTTTTCAATGAGAGGTGGTGCCTTCTTTCAGACATTATAGGACTGAAGCTGAAAATCTGTTTTGTACTATTTAATAATGATATGCCGTTGCAAATACGATATCATAAAAGGAGATAGACCTAGTTGCATTTGTCTAAGAAGGGATTTCTTGCATAAAAAAATGTTACTTTAGTGCCTTATCTATGAGTCAATGAGAAATTAGTGGAGAGTGATGAATATCACTGCTAGTTAAGAAGGTAAATAAAACATTTGTAGCCTGGTGTTACCGAAGTTGTCTACAATTCTGTGTGATCCTTTTCTAGGTTTGAACCTAGATACAATGTTAGCAATGAAGTTCATATTAGTTGTCTTGTCTTACTGTTTTACAATTTGTTTAATTTCAAAATCAGACAATTCCTAGGCTCCTGGATGCTCCATGTTTGGAAAACAAACACGCAAAAACTGTGTCATGTGGGGCTCGTCACACTGCTATAATCTCAGGTATGCAGAAAATGTTTAGTAAGCCCTCCATATATACATTTCAGAACTCAAAGCTACAAGCAACCTTTCAGTGCACATATGCAAATTTCTGAATGGTGTATGAATCATAAGTAGGTACACGTGTGTGTTAAAAATGTATGTATCTGAGTTAACTGGAGTTCAAATTCCCAGCTAGAACCTCTTCCACTTTATTTGACAATTCAAAGAAGTGTAAAATCTTAGGCTAGCATTATGGGTTAGATTAGGTCCTGGATTAGTTGGTTTCAAGAAGGCACATACAAGTATACAACTGGTCTGGTTGACGAGTTTTACACTGTTGACCTTCATTATAACGTTGTTGGAAGAAAATTTCTTACTAGTCTTCTCTGATTTTATACCTAACTTTGCTCCTTTTGTTTATCTGAAGACGATGGGAAAGTTTTCTGCTGGGGCTGGAACAAGTACGGCCAGGTGATATGCTTAGAAAATTAATAAGCATGTGTCATCATGATGTTTAATTTATAAGTTTGATATTCCATAATATTTAACATCAATCTGGATATATACATGAAACAGCTTGGATTAGGCGATGTTATAGACCGCAACATTCCTTCGCAAGTAACCGTTGAAGGATGTACCCCTAGAAATATAGCATGTGGATGGTGGCATACATTACTTCTGGCTTCATCTCCTGCATGAACATCATCATCTAACTTGAGCAATGCTTGACACAGTTTTGTTAGATTAGTTCTTTCGATTGGATATGTCGTGAATCAAGATAAGTTATGTATATGTGTACATCCTATAGCATGTATACATATACATAAGCTTGTTCTCAATCTTTATGTGGATCAAGTTCAGCCGTAGGGTAGTTTTTCATCTTTTAAAGTTCATGCTTTTTTAGCAGCTTTGCCATATTGGCATATTGCTTTCAGAATGTACAGGATGATGATTTAGATCCATTGTGTATATGTATTTAACAGAGTCTGGTTAGTACTATACTTGTAATCATATATCGGAAAAGACAATAACTAGTACTATTTATACTCCTTACGCGTCAAAATTTTCGAATTAATGTATTGTTCTTGTACTATAGATGCTTGTAATCATATGTCCAACAACTAGTGACGTTGTCTCTAATTTTCCACGAAGTGACTATTGAATCAAATGTATTGACTATTGTTTTGGTCCTAATCTATAATATCAGTTATGTTGGAAATGGTATCGTTAGTAGGGCAAATTGAACAATTGATCTTCTTCCATGAGTTAAAATTGACTCTTCTTCTCTGCATATTCTGTCAGTATCAGTCTAATTAATCTTTGTTCATTTGTGCGTTCTTTTAACTAATCCTTGTTCATCTCGACATAAATGAAAGTTACTCAAGGAACACCTTGTGCAAGTTTTCCCATCCGAATGTAGGAACTGGGTAGTCGGTCGGGGAATACTACTACTTCACAAGCAGAAAATTCCTTACACTTAATTATATGTTGATAAAAAAATAACATCAGCAATATCTGCTTTCAATGATAATAATTATCAGAAGACCATCCACACCAGATGGACAAGACAGAAGAATTAAAAAATCTGTGCTTACATGCAGAGATTTGTGAACTGCAACTTGGACAAAACTACTTAGGTCTTGGTGCGGCCCATTCGAATCTAAGAATCAGACTATCATAACCATATCCATTGAGCATGTTGATAGCCCTTTCTGCGTCTTCCTTGTGGACAAAGTTGACGAAACCAAATTCCCTGCTCATCCCAGTCTTCTGATCAATGGCAACGTAAACACGACTCACTGGACCAGATGTGCGGAATAATTCCAGGAGGTCAGCCTCCCTGGTGTCCTTCGATAAATTGGTCACTCTAACTGAGTTCTCGTCATTCCTGCGCCTCATATTTGAACACTAAAGTAATATTACATGGATATGGTTAAAAATTGATGAAATACTTTTCGAATATTGTTTGTATACATTACATAGTTTGAATATAAGTTTTCAGCTTCAATCAGTATTTTTATTTTTTGAAAATAAAAATGTCTAAATGGTTGCATTTAATCGAATACCAAACTGAAAACCAAACCATTTTATATAGTATACGTAAAGCATTCATGTAGTATTTTAATAGAAATCGATTGAATACTATTAGAATACTGCTTAAATACTAACACATCTTTTCCATATATTAATGTTGATACATTCTCCAAACAGGATCAACACCATCCTCTTCACTATCTGTCACCACTACAAACTCTATACTCTCTGCAACTAAACAAGAAACAAATCTCGCCACTAAAACACGAAAAAATAACTATCAAAAAGCAAGAAAGAAATCAAAAGGAAAAAATTAATATAAGAAATTATTCATCAGTCAAGGAAGAATCGCTGCAGCATTGAAGAAGAAACCAGAGGTCATATTGTTGACGTCGAATCTTTCACAAGAGAAGAGTTTTGTCGTCATGAAAAAGCTTGGAAGAACTTCATGGACATGATTGTAGAGAGAGAGAGAGAGAGAGAACAAACCTGGTGATGTGATGGTGCCTGAAAGGCTGAAGCAATTGAAAATGTAATAAAAGAAAGATCAAATGCTACAATGAAAATTAAATCTATAAAAATATCAAATCAAATGGTCCAATGAAAATTAAATCTATAAAAATATCAAACTTATTCAAGCCGGATCAGATTAATGAAAAGATGAAGCCACATCGTGTAGTTTCCTCTTCATTATATTCATTATATGGGCACCAGGCCTATTAAAATAAACGTTCGGGCTTCAACTTTTTTTAATCTAGACTTTCGTTTATGTTAGTTCTTGGGCCCATTGATCATAATTTTGAGCCAATTATGTCAGTTCCACATAAACCCTTTATTTTTGAAAAATAGAAATACAAGTTTTTTAATTAGCATAATATCAACCTAATTAATATTCAATTATTCAAATACCATATTTATAATCTATAGTTGAAAATACTACATTTAATTAAATAAAAGTCAATTTTTTTATTTCATTTGATCTTTTTTTCTCTCTCATATTTTTTCTCTCTCTTCCTACCTGATATCCTCTCCTCTCTCTCATTCTCTCCTCTCTCAATCTCATCCCGAACAGTCCAAACCCTAAAAAACCCCAACCCTCTGCCTCCGCCACCGCCGCTTCTGCTTCTCTCTCTCTTCTACAACACCGACGCTTCATTCGTCACCTTTGTTCTCTCTCTCCATCGATCTCGACGGCTTCTCCTATTCTCTCTCCTTCATCGTCCTAACTCTTCGTAGATTTCTGTCGTCGCTCTCTTTTTCGTCGCCGCTAAGTCTTTGTTGATCTGCTCGCCGCTGTCTCTCTTCAATAATCTTTGTCGCTCCTCTTCCTCCCTCGTCGCACTCTGTGTAGCATCTCGTCTCCTTCGATTTTTGTCGTTGTTAAGCTTCTTGCCTCTGTCTTCGTCGTTCTGCGAAATCTTCTAGTTCTCAAGGGGCGGCGACTAGGGTTGAGAAAACCTTAGTTGCTGCCTCTTTTGTGTGAATTTGATGATTTTGCAAAAAAAAAGCCTATGTTTTAAAAGATTTTCAGAAAATTCTTTTATTATTGTTTTTAAGAAATTCCAAAAAAAATGTTTTACTATTGTTAAAAGTGGTAAAGATTTAATTATATTTGGTTAGTTTTTTTTAAATTATATTAGTTTTGTATACGGATGGATACATTTAAAGACTTACGGATACATTTGGAGACATTTGGAGACTAAAAGATTATATAAAAATTGAAATTTGGAAACATTTGGATACACTTGGATACATTTAAATGCTATAAAAAAATTATACAAAAAATTAGAATTTAGCAACATTTTGGAGACTATCGAAAAAATTGTAAAAATTATATTAAAAATTGTAATGTAGAGGCATTAAATTTTTAAAAAATATTATATCAAAAAATTATTAAATCAAATTTTATATAAAAATTTGTGATTTAGACACATTTGGATACATATGGATACATTTAGATACATATGGACACATTTGGATACATCACCGGATACATTCTGAAATACTAGATTTTTTTTCCTTTGAAATCTATCTTTCTAGCAAAAAATTAATTTCTCTTGAAAATATCGTGATTTTTGTGAAAATGACATTTTTCAAATTTAGTTTGTCTTATCCAAATTTTAACTTAGTATACTTGTTAAATTTTCCCCATAATATTTGTCCAAAGTTTTTAGATTTTATTTAAGGTGGCGATTTGCGGTATTAGCTGAAAACTTATTAATGTTTGTTTAATATTTTGAGTGAATGCAGTTTTGGTACTGTGAATTAAAAACTGAAAATATTTATATAAATTAAAAAATGAAAAAAAATATTTGATGTACACTTAATAAAAAATACGAAAAGAAAAAACGTGAATTTGTTAAAACTAAAAATATATATATATATATATATATGAAGAGAGTCTCTAGATCAATTTGTGGTGGTAACCTGTTTCAATTGGTCAAACACTTGAGCCGGACTAGTTAGTTGCAAGGTGGAGTTGAGGTTGATTCGAATGTGATTTTGTTGAATTCAATCATCACCTTCTTTCTTACAGGCATCCAAATAAGGACTCGTAGCCGACTTCAAACAGTGCAAAATATGAAATTGTAACCAAACAAGGTGTTATAGTACAACTACTCGTCAAGAATCCTGATCAAAACAAAAAAAGAAGGAACTACTCGGAAATGAAGCTGTGTCTCAATTTGTAAGTTCCAGTTCTCTAATGTACACACGTACTTGGGTTTCGATCAATCAGTGGTGATAAAATAACACCATAATAAATGGAGTGGCCATGATTATTGTCAATTTGTAAAGTATTCCTATCTGGGTCACCATGGACAGCTGAGAAATATTTATGATGTATTTAAAGCTGGTTAGCCTGCAAATAAAAAAGAGGACAGCGACTAGTAATCCTTACTTGTCCAACTATATATTTCTCATATTACGAGAACCAGAGATTCTTGTTCCCTCTATTATGTAAATATCATGTATGGAATGAGCCAAGAAAATTGAGATAGAATGTTCTTAAATTAGTGGCATCTGGAGAGTAAAGACTCAGAAATGCTTGTATAATGGTTACCGGCCTCAAAATATATTGGAAATTATTTAATATTGATGATATTAGTAATGAGAATTCCTAAAATTAAATTTACTAGATGTGAAATTGCATTCAAACTTAGTATTCCTGATCTATTACTATTTAACGTGGAAACAAATTTTATGGGCATTATTTTCGGGAGAATCCGAACCTGATCTCTCTTGTCAAGTTGTAATTTGCGGTGGAATGTATAAGAATATTCTACGGAATGATTGCATTTATGATCAACAACCTAAACACTTTTTCCCCTAATTAGAAATAAAACAACCATAAGCATTGATTCTAAGAATGAACACTAGCCAAATCTTCCTCACCAAATTGTGAAAGGTTTAAAAGAAAGTCAACTCGTAAAATTAGTCCATTGTCACGATACGACTGGAAGAACTTGTTTTTGGACTTTCAAGACGTCACATAAAGAGGTACAAAAATTGTTAAGGATATATTCAGTAGCATACAATTTATTTTTATAATTTAGTGAAGAAATTATATACCGATTTAACTAATAAATAGTATAATAAATATGTTTGATTTACTAACCTCGATTTCAGTGGAAGCTAGCAGCGGAGCAGGACCAGTTTTATGTTGGTCTTGCTAGCAAACAACTGTTGAAATGTCAACGAGAATACTCAGTTGTTTCGCAGTGTAGATGCCATACATAATCTTTGCAGGACTCGGGACAAGAGGTCGAGATCTCTCTCTTTCTCTCCCGTTGAGAGCTCTCTCTCATTTTTGTGTGTTTGTAGGAGTTATGAGAATGGAAGGAGCAAGGCTCCTTATATAAGCCTCAATTGGGCTCGTGGGCCTAACAGACCTTACGTGACCACTTTCATTCTGAACTCAATTAGGCTTATCAATTAGTCTCGGTTCATAACTTGACTAACCGGGTTAGGAGACCACTTTTTCCAACACTTATTTTCATTTGATTACCTTTGATTGTAGTGCTCTCATTAGGAGACTAAGAGATGTGAGGATGAGTTTTGTGCCTAGAAAAGCTAATGTTTTTGCGCATTTTCTTTCCAGAGAGGTTGTTTCATTTGATTGTTACCGGGTCTAGGGGAGGCCTTTTGATGCTGAGCTTTCCTCAACCTTGGATTGTATTGCCTTCAATTTGAGTTGAATATTACATTTATTCTGGCTTAAAAAAAGATTCGCATCTAATCTATATAATATATAAAAGTTGAATGCACTTTTATAATAATATGACATTTAAGAAATTATTATTTTGATATTTATCATTTTAATTACATGATATGTGACAGTCCTCATTAAAATATTTAATATCTTGGTTAATATTTACTTCATTTATTAAGAAAGAAAATAAAAAAATATAGAAACAAATCTCATGAGAATTTCAGTATTATTTTTTATGTCTTTATATATATATATATATATATTTAAACAACTTTTATCATGATCTCAAATATTTATAAAAAAAATAGAGTCATAGTAATCTGGGACAATGTTCGGAACTAAAACTAGTTGTGTTTCAAAAAAGGATACAACATGTAGATGTTGTTGTGAACAAACGTGTATTGTATATTTGATGCTACATATTATTGACACATTATATGTTGCCATACACTAAATAAGCCAAATATGATTATAATAAAGTGGAATTATAATGTAGGTCTTTTTAGGGAGGAGATTAGTGTTGATAGCACACAAAGAAATTAGTGTCTACTCATTGTGTTTATTGATTGAATGAAACAACCTTTATATAGGCTTTACATAAAACTAACAAGCTCAACTAGAGGAGAAATAGTTGGCAATTATATATAAACTATAAGCTAGAAAATTAAAGAACTTAAAAACATGTGACAAAGACCAAGTCTAGAGATTTTAATAGCTGCAATTTTTTAATGATTCTCCAACATATAATAAGGAATCAACCCCATTAGGGTTATTTACTTGAGTATTTTTATGTTAAGGGATTGTTACATATTGACTATTGATTGGCATGCGATGGGTCTCAAAGATTGCTCCTCTGACAGTAGCGGAGCCATTAAGGGACAAGAAGGTGCTCGAGCACACTCTGGCGCTGGAGAAGGGCCATAGAAGCCCCCCTCCAGTGGAGCTCGCCACTGAGCCAGTATCTTCTACTCATGGGAGGAAGTAGACATGGCCAAACCAACCCAAAACTGGCAAAGCAAACTGGAACTGCACCTGCCAAACCAGCTGAAAATTGGACCCGGAGCGAAACTGTGAACCGCATAGTAAAAATCGACTGTTCATGGGCTGGTTTCGATTTAGGGGTACCAAAACCTGTGGAACCGGCGATTCCAAAGGTCAAAACCGGCGGTTCCAATGGTCAGAACTGTTGACTCTCAGTTTTGATGATTTTAGCAAAACATGTGAAAAAGTTAAGCAATGCACGTTGCAGCTAATGATAAGCACATTGCAGCATGATCAATGCACGTTCCATATGATACAAGTCACTTTGATCATAATTAGGTTTTCCAGTTAAGGTACAAGTCGTGCAACACAAGATACAAGTCGTGCTATCTAGTTGAACTAAGGAGACAGTAGACATATGAAAACTACAAGTCGTGTTACAAGAATAAGGTGTTCTCGGTATGAGTTGCACTTGTCTACAAGTAGCGTTGTAGAGCGTACAAGTCACGTTATGTGAATAAGGTACTCTTGGCATGGAATGCACTTGTGTACAAGTCACGTTGCACACTATACAAGTCACGTTGACGAGAATGAGCATAAGACTTGAAGTGGACTTGAGAGTAATGGAAATCGACGTTACATTTGCTTCAAGTCACGTTGTGAGTAAAGGAG
>CAODLS010658831.1:0-12778 GCA_948243855.1 Flueggea neowawraea | reverse complement strand
GTCCTTTAAACTTTGAGCTCACTTCTTTGGATGGTTGTTGACTAGTCGTTTTGGATTTTTTTGGACTTGCAATTTAGTTGATATTTTGGTTCAGACTTGTCACCATTCCTCTCCAATCATTTAGTCAAAATTTATTTTTCGAGTTAATTGATTTTTTTATTGTAATAGTAATAATGATTTTATTTTTCACCATACTCGTGCATGTATTCTCTTTCTGCTTTGAGCTTCATGTATGGCTACGTTGTGTTGTTCAACTTGGCTGATTCACGATTTTTTTCCGTGTGCGTTCATGACAAATCCTTGTTTGTCACACGTCTTAACGGTTTTTTTGCGTTCTTGTAATAAATCACAATAATTTTTCGTTTGCGTTCATGACAAGTCTTTGCTTGTCACACATCTTAACGGTTTTTCGCGTTCTTGTAATAAATCACGATAATTTTCTTTTGTGTTCATGACAATTCTTTACTTATCACACGTCTTAACGGTTTTTTCGTGTTCTTGTAATAAATCACGACAATTTTCTGCTTGTGTTCATGACAAATCTTTGCTTGTCACACATATTAACGGTTTTTTGCGTTCTTGTAATAAATCACGATAATTTTCGCTTGTGTTCATGACAAGTCTTTGCTTATCACACGTCTTAACAGTTTTTTCGTGTTCTTGTAATAAATCACGATAATTTTTTGCTTGCGTTCATGACAAGTCTTTGCTTGTCACACGTTTTAACGGTTTTTTCGTGTTCTTGTAATAAATCACGATAATTTTCCGCTTGCTTTCATGACAAGTATGTGCTTGCTACACGTCTTAACGATTTTTCGTGTTCTTGTAATAAATCACGATAATGTTTCACTTGCGTTCATGACAAGTCTTTGCTTGCCACACATCTTAACGGTTTTTTCGTGCTCTTGTTAAATAATCACGATGATTTTTTGCGTGCGTTCACGACAAATATTTGTTTGTCACACTTCTTAACGGTTTTTTTCATGTTTTGCATGCTTTTGTGATGAGTTCTTGGTTTTCTTCCAAAGTTCCTACTCATCTTATGCTTTAGCAAACAATCTTGGTAATGAGAGTTGAGCCTACTTTTATCACATTTTAAGTATAGGTTTGGCTCATCCACTCCCTTCTTTTTGTATATCTGTTCATTAATCTTGAGACTTCTTCCTCCGACCGATGTAGTGGGCAGTGTGTATATGCGATCTCATGTACATAATGATAAAATTGATGCATGAGTATATGAGATGAGACATGATGTATGCAAGTGTAATGCTTATGCTGAATAGTAAAGGAGACTCATAGTGGTTCGACCTTGAGGCTTGCATTGAAAAATAATTTTGGTTCCATTTCATGAAGTAATTTGTGGCAACAATGAGGAATTTTCTCCTTTCTGTTACTTGTGGAAATGCATTTGCCTTCTCTGAGACATTTTCCTTTGTTTAGCCCAAAAAATCCTCGAAGTATAGTTGTGGTAAGTGCTCTACATTTCAAGTGTTGTCTATAGATTGCTTCGTATGCTGCCATTACCAACCTTGCTCCTCGAACTCTCATCTTCTTGACTTTTATAGGGTTCAATCATCAGATATTTCTTCATTGAGGTCCTCCAATCTTTCACCCTTTCTTCAGTGTCTAAAATCTCTCTCCTCGATGATGGTCTTTAAGGGACTTCGACCTTCACTGCTCATGCCCTTGCTTCCTTTGAAGGAGTTTTCTCAAGTGTTGATCCACAGTTGGCTCTCTTGCTTCATACTCCTCTTAAAATTATTGCACTATCAGTTATGAGTCGCTATAAGCCACCAATTTTCTAGCTTGTACTTGTCTTGCTAATTTCATTTCAGTAATTAGACCTTTAATATTGTTGGAACTTGGAAATGAAAATTTAATAGATTATTCCAACACGTCTTCATGTTGGTTCCTTTGGTTCATCTTCTTCTTTGATTATTGGTTGCTTCTTCTTGGTCGCTTCTCTTTTTCATTTTTCTATCATCCCTCTAGCCAACTATCTTCATCATTTCTTCTTGCTCTATGTATTGCTTGGCACGAGTAAATAAGTCAGCCAATGATTTGGGTTAATTAAGAGACAAGGATTCTTGAAACTGAATGGACTGAGTTTCCTAGAGCATTGCTGCTACGGCAACACTTGGCTGGAACTTGTGGATCTCCAGGGTTATATTGCTCAACCGATCAATGAATTGCTTCAAGCTCTCCCCTTTTCTCTACCTCACACTTAGTAAGTAAGTGACATCCTTCTTCCTCTTGGTGTTGGTGATGAAGGTGTTAATGAAGTCATTCTTTAGCTGGTTGAAACATGAGATAGATGCTTCCTTCAGTGCATAGAAACAATCATGAGCGACATACTTTAGTGTGATCGAGAACGCTCAGCACATGATTGCATCTTTCCACCTATTTAAAAGCATAATGGACTCATATTTTTGTATGTGCTCATATGGATCTTCTTTTCCTAAGAAGGTAGAGAGCTCAGACATCCTGAACTTTGGGGGAAATTGCTTTCCCATAATCACTTTGGTGAAAGGAATGGGCACCTCATACTGTCTTTCCTCCATATATACTAACTTCTTTTGCTCCAAGACTCGTTCGACTATCTTTTGTATGTCGATCATATCCTTCGCACTTACTATAAACTGTTTGTCCACCTTTGCCTACTTAATGGGAGCTCTAACAACCTTATTGCAAGTGCTCTCCTCCCCATCTAGGTATTGCTCTCTCTCCCTTCGTGGGTTAAACATTTGTTCTTTTCTTATGTGGACTTTATGCATCTCTTCACGAAGTTGGGGACGAAAATGGGGCGTTTGATACTCAAGAGCTTGTGTGTGGAGGTTCAAAGGTTGTTCTTCCTCTGAGGCTTATTGACTTCCGGTGGCATCGCTACTCTTAGTAAGTGCATCAATGGGTGGAATGAAATTTTCTTGAGGATTTTTTTCCTTGAGCATAGCCATTATATCCTTCAGCATTCTCCTATTGTCATCATTTTCCTTCTTCAAGGCCTCATAGTCACTAAGAGGAACCGTTGGGCTACTGGTTTCTAAAGCACCTACTCTAGTGAGAATTCTCAGGGGTTCTTGGGGGTTCAAGAAACTGTTAATGTCTTGAGCATCATTATTGTCATTATGGTCGGCGATTTGGGATCTTGTCCTCACCACCATATTGGGTGTCAAAGAATTGAAGTAACTTTGGAAAAGGTCTCGAGGAGTGCTCTAGGGTAGGTTCCGAGGAATGTTCTAGTGAATGTTTTGAAGAACACACCAAGAAGATTATGAAGAGTGCTCCATGAAGGGCTTTGAAAGTGCTCTGGAAAAGACTCTAAAGAATGCTCTAAGGAAGAATGACTCCAAAGGTAGATGGCTTCAGGGGATGGTTCTGATGAGGGCTCCGTAAGCGAATGGCTTCAGAGGATGGTTTTGAGTAGGACTTCAGAGGATGGTTTTGAGTAGGGCTTCAGAGGATGGTTCTGAGTAGGGCTATGAAAATGTATGACTCTGGAGGGTGATTATAAGGGGGCTCTGAGGATAGATGACTCTGGATGATGGTCTTGAAGATGGCTCCAAAGATAGATGGCTCTGAAGGATAGTCTTGAAGATTGCTCCGAAGATAGATGTCTCCAAAGGATGGTTTTAAGGAAGGCTCCGAATATGGATGACTCCGGATGATGATTCTGAAATAAGCTTCGAAGGTGGATGGCTCCAGAGAATGGTGTTTAGGAAGACTCTGAAGGCATATGACTCCGAAGGATGGTTCTGAGGAGTGCCTTAGAATTGGTTCTTTGAGGTGAGCTCTGAGGAGTTCTCCGAGGTGGGTCATGAGGAGTTCTCCGAGGCAGGTTCTGAGGAGTTCTCCAAGGCAGATCCTGAGGTGTTCTTCGAGGTGAGTCCTGAGGAGTTATCCGAGGCAGGTCTTGAGGAGTTCTCCGAGGTGGGTTCTGAGGAGTTCTCCGAGGTGAGTTTTGACGAGTTCTTCGAGGTGAGTCCTGAGGAGTTCTTCAAGGCAGGTCCTAAGGAGTTCTCCGAGGTGGGTTTTGATGAGTTCTCCGAGGTAGTTCTAAAGAGGTCTCCAAAGTAGAAGGCTCCAAGGAATTACTCTGCAGAGGAATGCAAGATTGATGACTCTACGCAATGGCTCTGGGAATGCTTTAGAGAAAATTCTGAAGCTGCTACGAAGAAGATTCCTAAGAATTTCTCTGAGAGCTTCTCAAAAACAAACTTGCCAAGATCTTCTGATGATGGAAAAGATCAAACTCTAAATTGGTTGAAATGAGAAAGAACGTTGGAAGAAATCAAAGACAAAAAGCAATAAACGGTTGAAAACATAACTTTTCGCTCGATTCTCCACAAACGACGCCAATTGTTGTTGCCTCAAATCCGCAACAGGAAAAAACTGGATGAATGGATGAATTATGAATCACAAACACTTCAGGTCGCCTTTGAATCTGCAAGAACAAAATCAAAATGAGGTCGGTTGATCCTCGAGGAACTCTCCGACGCTCAAGTTAGTGTTTAGTTCATCATAGCTTCAGGTGTAAAGTATAGTGTAAAGAATATATCATTTAAATGTGATAGAGACTCCTATTTATAGAGGAAGAGTATTTGCATAAATGCAATTTCTGTAAATACTCTTAGGATAAGACCTCTTTTGTGGGCTTCTGAGTTTGTTTAATGAGTTAGGCTAAATGAGCTTGAATCCATGTTAGACCACATGTGAATATAATTAGACATTATAGTATAGTTATATGATATAATAGGGTGTGACAATAAGAATATACCAATAACAACAGGGGTGGTGGCGTCGTCGCAGTGGTAGAGTGAGGGAGGTGAGGGCTGAGAAGGAGTGAGAATAATAAAAAATTAAACGGGAGGGAAAGGTGGTTGTGGGAAGAGGAAGGAGGAGGAGGTTGGCGGCAAAGAGTGGAGGAGATTGGCTGCGTTTTAGATTATTGGTGTGTACGAGTACAACCAAAGTACAATACAACACTAATTGAAAAACTCACTAAAAATGGAAACACGGAATAAAATATTTACAAATACAATAGTTTGACCGCGTGTTGACCACACGTTGGCCGCGCTTTGACCAAACAATTTAAGCTAATGAAAAAGAGTACAACTGGAGTACAACCCTAGTACAGAGTACAATTCGAGTATATGTAGAGTACAACACGAGTACAAACTAGTGTTATGAAGGCTAAATTGACCAGTAAAGATCAAGTACATGTGGAGTACAATCTGAATACAGACTAGTGTTAGTGAATGCTCTTTTGACCAGTATAATCGAGTACAGACTAACGTTAATGAAGACTCTTTTGACCAGTATAACCGAGTATATGTGGAGAATAACAAGTACAACTAGAGTCACAAAAACAATGAAACTCTTTTTTTTTAATATAACTGAGTACATGTGAAATACAAAACGAGTACAAACAATAAAAAAATATAACAAAAACACTAACAAAATAGAGTAAAATCTAGTCACTTGAAACCAGTAAGGCAACAACTCTTTCATACTAGTCGTTGCAAATACCAAGACATAATCAAAAGCAATAAAATTTGACAAATCAAGTACAAAACATTGTGTTTTTATTACATGCCTGTGAAGATACAAAAACGAAACTCTTCACTATTATCATTAATGATTTAAAAGGCTAAAAACAGGTTATTGTCTAATTCACACAAGTCCAATGGAACGAGCTGGACCTTCGCTTCACCTGATCTAGGACTTGCTAGTTGCTAGAATGACGGTGATTAACAACTTAATGCAATTAATCAATCAACAACAATTACCAACTTAACAGGTCAAAATAAAGAAAAATGCAGACAAATCTCAAGAAGAAGGAAAGGAAAAATACCAGAAAGCAGTAACGGAAGGGAAGTCGCTGGTGGAGGCCATGACGGAAAGGGAAGCAGCAGCGAAGAGAAACTGAGAGGCGCGAAGTCCGAGACCGCCTTTAGTCCCCGGCATCCCTTGTATGTCATTCACCCGTACCCTGGGGCCCACCGCCTAATTGTTGTTGTCGTTTCCGCCGCCGTTCGTCGTTGGAGGATCTTCCACCGGGTGAACGGACGCATGGCTCACATTCATCTCTTCTCTCACCGATCAAACTACTCCTCTCTCTCTCTCTCTCTCGCCTCTCTTCTTCAATTCATTTTTTCCATTTAACCAGATCTAGTGAGTCCGAGAAGAGAGAAGGATCTAACAGAGTAGAGAAGACCAGAAGGGTGTGTTCTTGCATGGTTTGGTTATGGCAGCTGTAAGGAATGTTGAGCTGAGAGAGGAGGAGAGTAGCGGAAGCGTTCGATGTGGGGAAACAGAGTGGTCAACTGAGATTGCGTGTAGAGAAGGCTGTGGTACTCGCGGTTTGATTGGACGTGTAAAGCACGTGTTTTGGTATTCTTGCTGTTTTGGTGTATGTTTTTGGAAGGAATAAACCTCTGTTTTGGCATTAATGTTTTACCTAAAAATGAATTCGTTTAATAAGACACGTCAGTATATTTTTGTGGTAGAATTTGGGTGTATCCGATTGAATTCTCACATCTGCTTTGTAAATGAGTCAAGTGCTCCTAAAGAGATTAGTGTTTGGCTAGATAAAAATTTATTTGTATTCAATTTGATATATAAATAAATTAAATTTAAACAATTTTTTTAATTTAATACATCAATAAGTCAAATTACTTATAAAATAAATTATACTTATCAAGAAAAAGAGCTAAACTTGAAGTCTATTATTTAAGTTTGAAAACTTACAAACAAACTCGATAATAAATCCATAAACAAACTTGACAATGGACTTATAGACACTACTCTAATTAAATTTGTTGATAATTTATTTTAATAGAATAGATCATCAAATTTAAAAATTATTTGTTAAATAGATTCAGTTTATTTCTCTATTAAACATATTATAAATAAACTTATGACAAACTTAAACTGAACTTGAAATAAACCACTATATTCAAGTTAAGATCTAATAAACTCGTAAAAAGCCGAACTTATACTTAGCTCAAATTTGTTAGATGTTAAACAAACTATGCTTGAACATTAAATATATAAGTCTAAGTTAAGCTCAAACTCAAACTTGATGTTTTTGAATAAGCCAATGTTGAACTAACTAAAACTCAGTTCGATTTTCTGATCACCCCATTTTGATGCGTAGTACTAACTTTGTCAATTAATTTTAGGGCTAATGCGGCAAAATTTCTTAACCATTAGGAAATTTATCGTAATTTCCTAAACTAAATGCAGTTTATTATTTTTAAAAATGTTATTTTGATTATTTACGATTTCTTCAAATTAAATGTTGCTTAGTATTAATGATAAAATGCTATTTAATTTAGGGACTCTCAGTAGTTTTTTAAATGATTCAAGGATTAACAATTTGTCATATATAGTTTAGTGAAAAATTGAAATTGACCTGAGACATTGGCTTGAAAAATAACAATGAATTATAATTTACAGTCAATCACACTTAACAAAAAATTTACATTCAATTTCTCTGACATCTTAAAAACTCCTATACGCATTATGGCTTAATTTTAAGGTCACTTAATGTGTCAAGTGGGTTCTTTAAAAAAAAAATAATAAAGATTTGCGAATCAGTTTGTTTTAATTAGGTGAATTGATTTTTATATTATGCCTTTTTCTTATTAAATATTGTATATCGGCTATTGATTATCAATAATTTGTATATCAAAAAAACAAAAAAAAGAATTATTAATAAAAGTATTTTACTTATCAAATAATAATATAAGCATTTTCTTTTTTTTCTTTTTCTTTTCCAGCTCTCAATTCCTTCTTTCCCGCACTTTCTTCTCCCTCACACTTGAAGATCATATTTATTCTTTTTAGCCATTGATTATTAATTACTTATGAACAAAGCAAACATTCCCTTATAAAGACCATACGCATTTAAGCCTAAACACAACCAAAGGGAGTTGCCACCAAACTCACCTGAAGGGTGGGAGGACTGGTCCCTTTGTAAATTCTTGTTCAGAGCTCAACCTCCAAGGTAAAGCAGGAGATGGAGTGAACATTTATGAAATGCAGCCCCGGAAACTTTCTTGAGTACATGTTCACTTAAAATATATAGTATAATATATTTTATTGTCGAAAAAAGCTTCTCACTATTGTTTGGTTCACTATCGAGCTCCTTGGTAGATTTATTTATAGATCCATCACTGATGGTTAATTTCATTCACGGTCACTCAAGTATGCAAATTTTTGCGCTGTGGTTATTAATCTCGATTTCGATTCCAGATGGTAACCAAAGTATGGACTGAGGTAACCTTAAATTATACAACAATTTTATCATTCACATGTTTTTGTTAGTGTTTTTTTGTATATTTGTTGATGTGACAACTGAGGTAGAATTTTACTTGACGTGTTGATATCATGTCAATTACATCAATAATCAGACAAAAAACATTAACAAAAACAGATAACAAAATTATTATACAATTTAAAGTTAAAATTCATGTATTTTAACTGTTGTGGTGTCGTTATGTTCAAGTCATTAAAGACGCTAAAAGAATTCGTCCAACTTGACAGTTTGGGACAAAACTCAAAACTTTAGTGACCATTTTGACAAAAATGGAGTTTAGTGATGGTCATGGAAAAAACTCCAAATTTAGTGAGAGCAAGCCCAAAACATAATTGGATGAAGGAGCTTTCACGTTTCTATCATAACCTTGTTGGTGTTTACTACCAAAACGGATCGATCAAATTTGTTAATGGATAGGCATTCATTTTTATCAACAGACTAGGCATGACGATGTCTTAATCACTCAAACCGCCAAACACACGTCAACCTCAAGTTCTTTATCATCAACCGTTAACTGCTTTTTAATTTGATTTTGTGGTGATCAATTTGCTTCCGCCAACACATTAACCAAACCACCACTAATGACCAATTTTTGGTAGGTAACGTCTTTTTTCTAATCTTGTTCGCTTTTGATGATTAACCTTTCACCACACCTAATTATTGTTTGTTTAACTTTATTACTTCAATTTTTAATTAAACTTTATGTTTGCCTTTTACTTATTGTTAAAAAAATACTAAAATATCATTGGTACGATATAAACTGTTCTAAATTATATATATTGATCTTTATCTATCTACTGCTAATAGTTATGGGTGTAAAGAGGAGCTTAACATTTGGATTGATAACAGATTGCCCATGTTTATCTTAAGGTCAATATGTAAATAAGTACAGATGAAGAACTCCAAAGTTCGGTTCATCAAATTTGCGCATAGGCTTTTGATCACAGGCTTGTAAATAAGCTATATAATCAGCTGTAATAGACTAACCAGTTTGTTCATTAGGGAGCTTGTAAACAATATGTGAACAAGTTTTGACTTGTTTGCACATTAAATGAGGCTCTAAATTAGTTTGTAACAAGTTTGAATTACGCTTGAGACAAGCCGATGTTGAATGAAGTTTTAAGTGAGTTTGTCATGAGTTGAACTCAGGTGTAATATAAATGTCAACCTTTTTATGTCGAACAGAGCCTAATATTATGGGGTATTTGTTTAGGTATTTTAATTTAGTGTATTATTATTTTGGATAAATTACATGGTACAATAAAAACAAAGAAAACTTTTACTCTGTACAGAAAACTATTTTTTATTTATTACGTACGGAATAAAGTATCTTTCCATACGGAGGGTGCAGACCTCCGTATGAAATTCTTTCTTCTTCTTTTTTTCAATTTAGTCGCTTATGGTTTATTTAAAAAAAGTATTTAAGGTTTATATTGTTTACTTAAGGTTATTTTTTTATTTGGTTATTAATTTTAAACTAAAAATAAACCCTATTTGTGCCTTAAAGTTTATATTTTTTATTTAAGGTTTATTTTGAATGTTAGTTAAAGGAATTTTAAAAGGTTTACTAAAGGTTTATATTTTCTATTTAAGGTTTATTTAAGATTTATATTTTTTATTTAAGGTTTATTTTGAATGTTATTTAAAGCGTTTATTAGAGTAAAGAGAAAAATTGCTATATGGAAGAGAAAAAAAAAGCGAACTATTTTTGTCATTAATTTTTTAAATGGGCTTATTTTGGTAAGTGACCCTAATTAAAAAAACTTTTATTTTTATAATAGAATATATTAAAACAATTTACTTCTTCTCAATCTACTCAAAACAAATATATGATAATTACTGACAATCCTCTATCATTCCACCATTACCAACAAAACTATAACTAATTAAAATCAACATGATATGTTTTTTTTGCATATTGATTAAAATATATTGATGAAGTCGGTGATTGGAGGATGGGCCTAATGGTGGTGATCTATGGTGGATCATATCATCATAATGCACCCATGGGGTCACTGTTGGGGGAACGGAGTTTAAGTGTTTAGGTTGAATTCGCCACATTGCGGAAGGCATTGACGGCGGATGCATACGAAAATTAAGTGCATGTGTAGATTCTGTTGTGCTTCATGCCACGTGTTGGGAGGGTTCTACCCTGTTGCCATGCCACGGGAGAGTTGTGCCTTGCCCATCCTACGAGGTAGAGATGGTCATTCTTGGACCGAACTGTTGGTTCGAATTGGAATTAGACCCAATCACAATCGAAATTGGAGCTGGCCAAATCGTCCCCCACCGGTCAGGTTCAAGTTTTAGGTTAGATAAAATTGTCGAATCGTCGGTTAATCAATAATTTAAACCTCCGGTTCAAATCGACTTTAAACCGCTGGGCATTTCAAATGGCAACAGACAAAATTGGGCCCAGTAGTCATTTTGATTGTTGGACTTTTTTTTTTAGTTTTTTTTTATCTTTTTACTATAAGGACATCAATTCTTCCTTTTAAATTTTTCGCATCAATTCTTTGCCATTTTATTCTCTTTCAAAATTCTATTTTGTCTCAAAATTCTCTCATTCAATTTAATTTCAAGATTCTCTCACTTTTTTTACTATATTTATTCTTAGAAACACAAAAAAATATTTTTTATATTTTTTTATTATATTATTTTTATTAACATTGTTATATTTTTGCATTGTCATACATTTTTCAAAATTAAATTTTTGGTCATCACTTTTTATTATTTAGAAAAATCAATTATTTGTATTCCATATTTATTTTAATTATTTGTTGATGAAATTAAGTTCAAACCCATTTTTTTATTTTTTAGATTTGTACAAATTAATTACTTGTATTACATACTTATTTTAATTATTTTTAATGAAATTATTACTTATATTTCTTTATTTTTTATTAGTGTTTTTTATTTAAAATATGGTAGAGAATTTCTATATTCACAATTACATTTAACAATTAAAAACCAAAACCAAACCAAACCGGAGCCAAAATTGAATACAACAACACTTTTAAAAAATAAAAAAACTGGTTTGAACTGGAACCGTCGGCCGAATCGGTCCAAACTATTGACTGAACCTCCTCTGGGCGGTTTGGTTCCGGTTCAAGGGTTTCATGGAACCGAACTGTCGGTTCATGAACTGGAACCGGTGGTTCCGAATCATGGCCACCTCTACTGCGAGGCATCAAGTGCGTTCGACTATGGAAGAATAGTAAGTCTTTATCATCAATTGAGATTTCTGATGCATAAAGGTGGTCCTCTGTATGAAAAATTGTCCATGGGGCGAATATCCGAGAATCCTCTCTTTTGTTAAGTCCTTGTATTTGGTATGAAATGAATATAGATTTTATTTCATTTACAAATGAAATGAAATCCACAAGAAATTGGATTTGTAAATGAATTCCATTGTTTGGTAAAATATATATTACAAATTCAATTCTATTATTTGCAAATTAATTCGTTGTTTGGTGTGACTTAGAAATTATAATTATTTGTACATTGTGACTAAAGTACTTTTAGATTTCATTTGGATTGGGAGGGGAAGTGAAAATGAGGTGGATAAAATTGTCTAAGAAAAAAAGCTTGGAATTCATTTGCAAATCAAACCTATTTAGGTAGGATTTGCAAATGAACAATTTTAGTTTTGAAGCAAATCTTTCATTTACGATTCTTTCATTTGAGTTTTTCTAAAAAGATAAACTAAACATGAGAATTGATGAAAATTGGGATTTACAAGGTTTAATGCATAAGGCTTGAGCACTTAGGACTATTAGCGTCTAAGATTCAGTGTCTAAGGTCATCGGGTCTAAGGCATGCGTAACTAAGACATTCAGAAAAATGGTCTTGGCGACATAGATCTGTGCACCTAGTCCAATTATTGCTGAAGCCATCGTGGATCGTGGTTGATTCTCGATTACCATAGACGGAGATATGTGCCCAATCTGACCCATATCACACATGATAAATATTACACATTTAACGCAATTCACAAAATTATAACTTAAAAAGTCTTTTCCTGTAAATCTCTTTATTTATATAATTTATTGCAGTCTAACAAAATTGTACTCTACTATTTTATTTGTTGGAAAAAGTGGTCCGCCCATGACTGGTGAACCGAACTTGGTCGGTCGAGGTGTGAACCAAGACCGTGGGCCGAGACCAATTGGAAAATCCAATTGAGGAGAATCAAACTGGGTTAGTCAATGTGTGGACCATGATATGAACCGAGGCCAATTGGCAAGCCCAATTGAGTTAGGGATGAAATGGGCTCGTTGGGCTCATTAGGCTCGTTAGCCCGTTTGAGGGCCTATATAAGGAGCTTTGCTCCTTCCTTTCCTTCACTACTCCGACAACACACAAAGAGACAGAGAGCTCTCAACCGGGAGAGAGAGAGGTTCGACCTCCTGTCCCGAGTCTTGCACAGATCGCGTGCGACATCTAGACTAGGAAACA